>JARYTB010000023.1:0-158411 GCA_031081865.1 Schwanniomyces occidentalis var. occidentalis
AAAAAAGATTGCAGCACGAGAGTTTCGCGTATGGTCTCCCACTACACTACTCGGTCTCGCTCTTAGCAGCTTAACTAATAAGTTTTATTTTAGTCAGAATCCGTATTTAGTTAGTGATACAAGTATTATTAAGGTAGTGAGCCGTGCCAGTGCTAAGTCTTTAAGAGAATTACTACATTTAGATCCAGAACCCTAGCATGTAAAAATATAATAGTGATTATATAAGAATAATATACTCAAAATGCTTAATACATGCAATTGACGTGTTCTATGAAATCAACGAGTCTCATGAATATGAAATTTAACAGGTTTACCCTGTCCGGAAAGTAGAAGGGGAAATGGCCCTGCAAGTAACTAGATAGTAGTAGTTAGTTTATTTAGTCTGAATCCGTCTTGGAAAAAATAATATTGTTTCCATCTACATAGATTAGTCGTACTTCCTGAGTTGTTAGTTCTAATTCATCAACTATTGAAGATGGTATAAAATTACCTTCTGTACCATCACCGATAGCAATGACGAAGGTGGCTAGACTATCTCTCTGCACAATCATCAAAACATATGTTTTGGTTATGTTGTTACAAAAAAAAAAAAGTAAACATCATCACACCACCATATAATTTATCAATTTTTAATTGGTCAGCTTTTCTGCTTAAAAATTATAAAATGAACTGATTAAAAACATTAAAAGATTCTTCAAAGTTATTTTCTCTTTAACCAATTAATAGTGTATATATTATATAAATATCTATAATCTAACAGTTGTGACATTGGTAATTGGAAATTGTGACTAACAGTTATAAAAGAATTATGAAATTTTAAAAGAAAAAAATGAAAATAGCACGTACAACCCTTGTTGTAATATCAGCTGTTTTCATAAGCTGCGTTACAGCTGCTACGGCAGCACCGGCTAATTGGACAGAGTTTAGAAATCAGGTTATTGATAATGGAACGTTGATAGTTGAAGATGTGATCGGCAACATATCTTACGACGCATTCTTATACCTAAAGGACGGTAAGGGTGACCAAATGCCTGAATACTTATTCAACGAGCTTACATTTGGAGACGCCTTCATCAAATCCCTTCAAACACAGAAACGCGATGGCGTAGTGACCGACAGTCCGATTAGGTACGGTTTCGGGTCATACGATAGGATCATAGCTAAGGTGGAAGGAGACAATACGACGGTTAGAGTATCACAGAGGTCTGATGCTCCAGCTGTACCACTGTGGGTACTGCCAAGTAGGATTAAAGCTTACACTTTATCAATAAAATTCTGGATGACCGAAACCGCTAGGGTTTGGTTTATTGAAAATTGGTATGACACCAAGGCCGTTATGATAGATAATGCCACCGGGATAGCGTCATTAGGCGTGTCTGTCGCAAGTGAGATGAAGACTGCTTCTGGGAAGGAATGTAAGGGTTATTTAGGCTGGCACACAGTTGACGGAATTAAGTGGACTTGCGCGGTTTCTGCGTGGACCACAGGTGGAGACTGTTATACTACGGCGACAGCAGAATCGCTAGCGTCGGGGTGTGATGAAGCCGTCCAGGAAGCGAATCAACGTGACCTTGTCGGCTACTGCGTGAATGGATGGAATGGAGGCACATTCCATGCTGACGTTAGAATCTTACATCCGGAGGTACTTAATGCCAATGTTTGGGACTTCTCTTGCTAGTTATTAGAGTCAAGTAGACCATGATAAGGCCATAGTAGGGCTATATGTAGCGTGATATTTTATTAAGATAATACAAGTATAAAGATAAAAATAAAAAATAGAAAGAAATCTGGATTCTTTAAAACGACTTCAGAGTTTCTTGGTTTTACAATTACTCTAAAGGAATTCTTCTGAACGACGAGAAGATTAATATTATAAAACATTGGCCAAAGCCCGAGACACCAAAGGAAGCAATGAAGTTTTTCGGTTTATGTAATTATTATAGAAAATTTGTATTAGGTTTTTCAAAGCTAAGTGTACCGACTAACGATTGTATGTCAGGTAAAGTCATATGGTCTACAGACCAAGATGAAGCTTTTGAGACGTTAAAAGAAACATAAACAGCTCCACCAGTATTAGTGTTACCATAATTTACAAAAAATTTTAGGCCGATGCCCTCAGACACAGCAATAGGATCGGTGTTAGAACAGCTAGCTGAAATAGGAAGATTGATAGAAGTTATTGGTTATCAGCCGTCAAATTTGCGTACTATAGCAGCTACCAGAAGTCAATACAGACCACACCATTCATGGCAGACCTCGGAAGAGCACCTCTAATACCTAACGCATACCCACCGGCAGGAGTTGAAAGCTATTCAGCCACCGCAGAAGACCTTGCAACCAAATTTAAAGTGATTATTATCCGAGCTCAAGATTTCATCGCAGAAGCACAGCATGAACTAGAGAAATATGCAAATAGAACTAGATCAGATATACAATATGAAGCTGGAGAATAGATACTATTGCATAGAGATGCTTATTTATGAAGCCGAAATACTATAAACTTCAACGAGTGTATTATGGCCCCTACATATTTTGATAAGGTTGGAGAATATGCATTTGAAGTTGATATTCCAGCAACATCAAAGAAACACAGAACAATCAACAAGAAATGGTTTTGGATATTTTACAAAATATCAGAGAAATACCCTATTTAGTTTTTTGCGTGGTGTATATATGTATGATGACTCTGGATTACCTATTTTGAACTAGGGAATAATGTTTTTGCGGCAGTAGTCATGATTATAGCTGAAATGTTATTCAATATATAGTTGTAATATATTATTGTTAATGGAACATGTTGTTTTAATCTAGTTGGCTTGATGGGCCAAATTTAGAAAGAGGAAATCCAAAAAAAATGAGCGGTACGGGAATCGAACCCATGTCTCCTGCTTGGAAGGCAGAAATGTTAACCACTACACCAACCGCCCTATTTCTATAGAGTGTTAGAGGTCTCGGGATATATATATACTCTAACTAATAAAGTGAACTTAAATAGGTTGTTATATTAAAGGAATATATCTTAAGCTGTATTTAGCCTATATTTAAGTTAGCCAATAAAATAGTAAGTGGGATTTCATGGAAATATAACGTCTATTTATATTCTTTAATTTGGTTATAAAAGAAGGAATATGATATATCTGTTTTCTTACATAGAGGTGTAAGCGTACGACCTACCCTTATATAACCCGAACATGCTCGAAACTCGCTAACTATATATATCTCTAAAATGTTGCAAATAGTATCTTGAGAAAGTAAGCTTTTTACATATCTTTTTATAATTACCCTTATAGTACATATAATGAGGTTTCTAGGCTTAACCAAGGTCACTGAGTTCTTCTACTTAGAAACTAGAACCTATTTCCAGCTTTATACGGTTCCAGTTTCCTGACAATTAATGCTAGGAACGAATGCATAGCTGCACAATCACTAGTCATTATCTAAATATGCAACATGATTATACATCATGTTACACATCTCCCTTCTAAGTATATTATGTTTATCTATGTTTCATATATTTCTCTATACGTCAGAAAGATACTCTTCTATATGATCCACTTTGGGAGATTGAGAGTATCACAATATAGTAAAGTATTATAATATCCCACTATAATCTAACAATTGATGTTAGAGAACTCGGGAGATATCTATGATACCTTCTCTAACTTACAATTGAGCTTGAATATAGTATATCACCTATATGTCACCAATCTAAGCTACTTCTATATAAGCAGGGGTGGGAATTGGAGGGGTTTAGTCCCTTATTTATAGAGCAAATGGTTGTAAAACAGTAGGGGTGATAGATAGTGATACTATCTATCACATTATGATCCAGAGCAATGTGGTCTATCATTATATGGTAGATAATTCTGGTTTTCTTACAATTAATTAATACCGTACCCCATCATGGAGGCGGAGAAATGTATTAAGCTTATGATGCCTGGAACATCTGTTATTGTTCGATGTTTCACCTTTTCTCTTTGATGGTAGAGTACCAGATTAGCAGTCATTATTAAAATTTCTTCAGAGTGGATCTCATTGATTTTGCAACAGTTTATTTTGAATTAGGTAATCGTTTTATATAGATGAGATGCGGTAAATGATTGATGGATCAAAAATAGGCTTCAGTTATATTTGGTTTTCGTAATCAATAGATGTTTATGTGCTACAAGAAAAGACTACTTAAGGTTGATATAAACTTGAAAAGTACCGCAATGCGTTCCTTGTGGTGGTACAGTAAAAATATTTTTAATTTTTGAACACGACTGTAGAATTTCGAAACTAGTTAAGAACTGAATAATTGTAACAACGTAAGAGGATTGTGACATAAGATTGGTTGCCCTGATAATTCCTAACAAGGTTTCTTGCCTTCCTTAAACTAGTATTTAGTTCATTGGAAGATGTCAAAAATCATAAACATTTCAAAAGTCCATCTAGAGCATAAGTTTTCATCAATCTATAAAATCTTCTTCCTTTTAAAATTTGCATTTTCTGTTTTGATATCAATTTCTATTTGGTTTTGTTTTGTGATCCGGTTAACCAAATTATCTGAAGCATCGTGAATGGCTTCCTTTTTCATACTATCGTTTTGAACAATGTCTTCAACTTTATTAAATCCATTATTGAGATTGTTCAAATCAGATGTAAACAAAACAGAGTGTGCCCAACCAGCATATTTACCAAAAATTTCTTTGAAAAAAACTCTAATTTCAGAATATGTCTTTTTATTCAATGTCTTAATATTTTTACTACCTTTGAATTTATAGTCTCTTATTGCAATTTGATAGACGTGTGTATCGATTGGTACGATTTCATGTTTATCTAGAGCCATTAGACAAATACAGTCAGCAACCTTGGGGCCAACACCGGATAATTGTAATAAGAAATCATGAGATATTTCATAGCCTTGTTGCCTAAGTGCATTGAGTCTCTCTAAAGTAATATCAGGATAGTCCTCATCATTTGTCATTTTGCATGCAGTTTGATATATATATTTAGCACGATATCCAAATCCCAATTCTCTTAATTTAAATTCTACATTAGGCGAGCTTGATAATGCTTCAGCAGCAGGAAATGAATAATATCTTATTCCTTCATACTCATTAATATAATTTCCATATTCAATGCAGAGGTTGTCACACATTTTGGAAATTCTCTTCACATTATTGTTGGATGAGCAAATAAATGAAATGAGTGTCTCCCATGGATCTTGCCTTAAAATTCTAATTCCCGGAAATTTATCGAATGGTGAACATTTGGTTGATTTTTTATATGATCTGTCTTGTTCAATCCAATCTTCATATAACCTTTCCAAATTTATTGAGAGATTAAAATAGTCTTGGATAAAATTGTAGGTTTCTTTTTCTAGCTCTGTTATCTTTTTGAATTTATTATCGCTAATGTCCAGCATTATCCACGAGTAATGAATATAATTATCATCTTGTCTAAGCAAGACTATCCTATCGTGTGTAGTAAATGACCATGTATTGTTAATGTTTTTCCATCGAAAAGTCTGGCCACACCTTAAAACTCTAGCTAGTGATAATTCAACCGGTTTGATAGGGAATTTTTTCCACAAGATATCAACTGTCATGTTATAATGATAAATAGTTAGAAAAATTTTTAAAAAGATAATTTATATTGAAATAAAAAACCTTATCGCGTAATGATACAAATATAAACCAAAATTCACGCGTATCAAATTAATCTAATTACTAATTATATATTTTTTTCAAGTTATACTGTCTGATCCAATGCAAAGCAGATGTCCCATCTGTTCCAAGAAATTCTCCCAAGATCTGTTGGAGCATCATGTCAATATCTGTTTGGATTCACAAGAAACCAAATTGTCGACATCAACCGTAGAGGCACCCTATTCATCAGTGTCCTCATCATCTAAACAGATTGATAATTCCGATAAACCCATCCAACCTTCACTGCAAGGCCAGTATTTTACTGATAAAGATCAAAAGAAAAGGAATTCGATGGATGCGTTTACTGCACTAGGACTAAGGATGGACTCCTTTGGGAACAAAAAGAAGAGGTCTGGCAACAAAAAAAATCAAAAAGAAAGACCTACATTAACCAGTATACTAATAGCAGAGAAGAAACTACAGGCATATGCAAGCAAAAAGTCAAACAATGATGTGTTACTTACTGAAGACCCTTCTACAATTATTTCGAATCGATATCTTCAATCTGAAGCTGAATCAGAGATACAAATTCAGAGGCAACTTCATATCAGCAGTAGTAACAATAGTAATAACCCTAATGATAATGAAAATAATGAATGTATTAATGATAATGATGATAATGAGGATGAATGTTCTATGCTTGCGTCTAAGAAAAAGGTTTCGTTTAGCATTCCTGATACCAAAGATGAACTTAAGCAAGCTTCTTACAAAGTTCATGCAAAGACAGAACCTACATCAGAATCAAAAATTTTAGATGATGACCAGGATCTCTCAAAACTAAGGAAAGATTCGGCCCTTCCACTCGCAGAAAGAGTTAGGCCCAAAAGTTTAGATGACTTTCATGGGCAAGAACATTTATTGGGTAAAAATGGTTTGCTTAGAAATATAATTCATGCAGATCACATCCCGTCTTTTATATTATGGGGGGTTCCTGGTGTTGGAAAAACCTCATTAGCAAGGATTATTGCAAATACTACTAGCTGTAGATTTGTTGAAGTTTCGGGATCAGATGGAAATATCAAAAGATTGAGAGACGTTTTTACTCTGGCTGAAAATGAAAAAAGACTTACTGGTCGTAAAACAATCTTATTTCTTGATGAGATTCATCGATTCAATAAATCTGTTCAAGACGTATTGCTACCTGTGCTTGAAAAGGGGGTTTTAACTATTATTGGCGCCACCACAGAAAATCCTTCCTTCAGTCTTAATAATGCATTGTTGTCACGTATGCATACTTTTGTAATGCAACCTTTATCAAGAGATGCAATTTCTCGAATTATTTATAAAGGTCTTTATCATGTTAATAGGACGAGAAAGTATATTTATGGGCTACACCATATAGCTCTAAAGAGGGATGCTGCAGACTATATTGCTAGGCTAAGCGCTGGTGATTCCCGAGTTGCCCTTAATATATTGGAGTCCATTCATGCATATTTATCCCATTCTCAATTTGCAAGGTTTAAAGATTATGAGAAAGCTGAAAAAGATGTCCATCCTGATAAGACAGGAGTGATCATAGTAACAACTGATTTGTTGAAACCTTTATTAAGTACAAGAAACTACCATAGAATGTACGATAAACATGGTGAATCCCATTATGATACAATAAGTGCTTTTCACAAATCCATTAGAGGCTCTGATCCAGATGCTGCCGTTTTCTATCTAACTAAGATGCTCTCTGGTGGAGAAGATCCTCTTTTTATAGCAAGAAGGATGATTGTTATAGCTAGTGAAGATATAGGTTTGAAAGATAGTTCTTGTTTACCATTTGCCATTGCTGTTAAAGAAGCAATAGAATTTGTTGGAATGCCCGAAGGTGAAATTGTTCTAGCTCATTGTACAGTTAAGTTAGCGAGAGCACCTAAGTCCACAAAGTCTTATAGAGCTTTAAGAACAGCCCAATCATTGTTAAATGAAAAACCAGAACTAGCAGCAATCCCAATTCCATTACATTTGCGAAATGCTCCGACTCGGTTGATGAAAGAGATGGGCTATGGTAAAGCTTATAAATATAATCCAGATTTTAAGTATGGCCGAGTACAACAATCCTATTTGCCTGATCAATTAAAGGATGTCAGATTTTTAGAAAAAGTGCATTTGGGCGATCGAGAGGATCCACAGATTAGTACAGAAAAGTACGAAAAATTTAAACTTGAAGACGAAGAGTACTTGAACTTTAAAAAGTTCAAGAAAAAATTGTTGAAAGAAGAATATTTAAAAATGGGATCAAAGTCTAAAATGATTGATCAAACAAAGGTAATCAATTTAAAACAAAAGAAAATATTTGCAAAAGAAAGATTACGAAGTCAAATCCGAAACTTAATGATGACGGATCCAAAATTATTAGATCTTTTCTTAGATAAAGAAAAAATAGATAGTGCCACCACTGATATAAATTCTAAAGATTTTAGTAATGGCAACTTTTCAAGTAAATGGCCTATTGAAAAAGAGCAGCAACTACGAACTGAATCCAGTAAAAAACTGGAACAGGATATATTAACGAGTAATAGTTTAGAGCGTCCTCAGAAGCAAGCCAACAGATCACCAAACACTTGCAAAAATGAAGACACTGATAGTCATTTGAAGTCCCGTCCACTTATACATGAAGCTTATGAAAACGAGTTTTCGGATACGACGAAGTATTCCTACGATGAATTTTTAAGTAAAGAAGACCAGCCAGATTATTTCGATGGTGATGAGAAAGATCAATATTCAGATGATCCTGATTGCTCTCATAATTTTGAACGTTCATACGACGAATTTTTAGATAGAGAAGCACAACCAGAATATTTTGATGATGGTGAAATACAAGCAATCCCATATGATCCCGAATATCCAATCTTGTACACTAATGACAAAGTTTAAGAATATAAAATTTGAAAACATTTATAGCAATACATGGATGCTGCTGATAGAGCAATTATTTTTTAAGCGCGTAGCCCTGAACTCTTGAATCACAAAATTAGTCCATAGACGCTATGAATTTTATATCTTTATCAGCAAGAGCGCTTACCAGGAATACATCAGAGTATACACTTTAATAATATATACCTCTATTTTCAAAAATGTGTGGACGTTTTGCCTTAGCGGTTGTAAGTATTTATTTTGTTTGTTTTGAGTCAATGAATTTGTAACTAACAATTTTGTGTTTAGAATGTTGATGAATTACCTCAAAAATTTAATGATAGTCTTACGAATGCGGCTGGTGATGTTACAAGGTCCGATGGCACATCTGATGGTCAGAATAGTTTGAAAGAAGTTTCCAATGGTGTTTTTGAAGTTCCAGCTAAAGAAAACGAATCATCTCATACTGAAATTGTCTTATCAAATATTAAGTCTTTTAAGCCTTCTTACAATATACCTCCAACAAGAACTGCACTAATAATATACCTTGAGAAGTCTCCAAAGGAAAATGTTGATTATCGATATGTCATTGAATCACTGAATTTTGGATTGGTTCCAGTTTGGGCCAAGCCACAGGATCCTCTGCCAGTTACTAGAGGAGGCAAACCAGGACCAAAATATTCTAAAGAACTTCAAAGACATCAATCGAAATATTTCAATTGCAGAAAAGAGTCATTAGCTCAACATCAAGCTGTCTGGAATAGTAGTAAAAAGAACAAAAGATGTGTAGTTCCAATCCAAGGTTATTTCGAATGGCTAAAAACATCTAAGGAAAAGACTCCTTATTATATCTATTCACCAAAATTTCCTTTGAAATATTTAGCGGGTTTATACTCTCATAATACGAATTATAAAGAAGAAAACTATATTGGTGAGTCTGACTTTTTATCAACTTTCACCATCATAACAGGACCCGCTACAAAAAAAGATTCGAAGGATTTATCTTGGCTCCATAATAGAAAACCTATTATGCTAGTTCCCGGATCTAAGGAGTGGTTTGATTGGTTAGATCCAGAAAATGAATGGTCTGACGATATGCTTGATACATGTTTAGACACCGAAGAAAATAAGGCTTTTATGGACCTTGAAGGATACCCTGTATCTAAAGATATTGGTAATCCTGCTACCGATGGGGAATATTTAATAAAGGGTATTAAGGAAGGTAAAGGCTCTCAAAAGTTAGTCACTCTGTTCTTCCAAAAGGGAACTAAGAGAACAAAGGAAGAGCCAGATGATGAAAAGAAGGCTAAAAAGAAAACTAAAAAGGAAGAGGCAAAACAAGAGGGTAAGACTGATCAAGGATTTGAGATTAAAGAGGAATGATTAATTATATATGTACGATCTTTATGAATATATTTATTTTTCTAAATGTAGTTAATGAATAGACTATTCTTGATGAATAATCACATGACCCCAATTGCCCAAGTAGTGCACATTTGCACAATAAAATTTTCGAACGGTTAAGGAATGTAGACTATGTTGATCGATCGATCGATCGATTATATAAACTACTATCGCTTGAATACTATATCCGGATCAAAATAATTGATTAGGCATAATGAGTTTAAGAGATAGCACAAGAAAGGCATTGAGGAACTGCTCTCGTTACCAAACATCCCGTTTTTATTCTAAAGCAGCTACTAATGAACGTCTCTTTCTTAATCCACACGCCTGGGAAGGTTTACCAGCTGATAGAATCATTGAATTGCATAATTTAAGAAAGGAAGCAATGGGTGAAAAGTATAATCCAAATGATCATGAAAGAAATGCAATATTATCAACATTTACCTCTTTAGGTGGTATTAAGCCAACTTTAGAATATGCCTACGAAATTGACAACTTTAAGGAAAGGCTTATGAATAATACTCCTATCAATTTAAGAGGATTACCTTCAAGGAGAAGCAATGTCCAAGTTATTAATAAAGGTTCGACACCACACGATAAAAGAAAAATTGAACAATTAACAAGAGTCAGTGCTTATGAAATGCCATTATTAGCCAAGTTCCGCCAAGAGTATAAGCCATCGTCTTCTAAAGAAACTCCTCTTAAGTTAACATTTAACAGTGATTTTAGTAATGATTCAAATTCTTTGAACCGTAAAGTTACATTAAGATGCAATATCGATGAATTAAATTTAAATGAAAGACAGCAGAAAAAATTTAAATTGTTGTCCGGTAATAAATTTAGCTATGAGACTAATACGATTAAAATCACAAGTGATCAGTTCCCAGAAGCTACACAAAACGCTCGTTGGCTAGTTGATAGTTTCAACAAACTCTTGAAGGAATCTAAAGATTTAACTGAAGATTTTTCAGACATTCCATTGGATACTCGTCATATGAAAGCTAAAAAGACTACATTCCAATTTCCTGAAACTTGGAAAAGGCCTCAAGATGCTCCAATTTCTAGACATAAAATTATCAATAGATTAGTTGAAGATGTTAAGGAAAGAAAGGATGCTCAATATGTTGCTAAGTACGCTCCATGAAATTGATGGATTTAATAGAATCATTGTTTTAGCTCTATCTATTTATAAGTAAACTTGTATATATAATTTGATTTAAGATTTTTCTGTAGTTTAAAATAAAAGATAAAGAACTCTTGTTTGCAGACGTGATGAAAATGAAAGATTACACAAAAATCACGAATGTTTTGCTTTAAGTACTGTCCAAGAGTTACGAAGCTATCAATAACTTTCATATTCAGAATCATAAAGTGTTTACAACGAGAGACATTACTATTATATATTACTATATATAAATTTTCGTGAAATATCGTACCAATTAATATTTGAATATTTGAAAACGAATTAAGCGAATCTTATTGTACATTAATAGAATATAAAGTTTCCAGAAGAAATAATGGCTTTTGAGTTCCGCTCCGCATCCACTACATTAGATGATATAATTAATGAGTTAAAATTGACTTATGATTCTTCTATCGGTTTATTAGATGGAGACTCTATTAGAAAAATACCAAACGTAAATATATTGTTGAACTTGAACAAGCTTTTGAATAATCTTTCAAAAGAATTATATGATGTTGAACAAACCGATGATAGTATACTAAAAAAAATTGATCTGATTCTTCAAAATAAACTTTCTTATGAAATAAAGGCCGAATCACTGGATAAAGCAGTTGACAGCAGGGATGGTAATAAAATAATCGAAGAATCTACAAAAAATACTAAACGTCTTGCTGCAACTGAACTTGATGAACTTGATGAACTTGATGAAGAAGATGAATCGATAAATTTATCCAAAAGGCGAAAACTTAATAGCTTGGCTAATGTGAAAGTTGAAGATGATGAAGAAGTTTATCAAGACAATAAAGATGAAATTGGAACAAGCCATAATGAGAATATTTCCAGTGTTGAACTAGTTCCTCCTGTGCAAACAGGCTCTTATACACAAGAAAACGACACAAGGCTAAAAAATCCAAAGTCTGAATTCGTTACATCCCAAACTTTATCAGCAAATACTATTGCTGAGTTGGGTTTATTTTCCGAAGAGAATAACGGGTTGGAAACCCAAGGAAAAGAGTATCTCAAAAAGAAATATGGTGTTTCATCTTATCCTGAACGAGATTTACAATGTTTATTACCTGGGAAGATTCCTGATATTGATTTTTCAAAAAACAAGCCTCCAACAAGTCAGGTACAATTTACAACATTTCAATCCTATATTGAATCATATTTTAGACCGTATCTGAATGACGACCTTGATTTTCTAAATGAAAAAAATATTATTCCTCCAGGTTTTGAGAAACTGAACTATGATCCTGATGTAAGTCCATTTATCATACCAAAGTTAGGACCTTTTTACGCAGATGTATGGGCAGAAGAAGATGCTACTTTAGGCTCAAAATTAAATTCACCAGCATACCAGCAGTCTTCTTTGGAATCATATAAACCTAAAGGTTCAATTGATACATTAAATGATGATAATTTATTTACTGAGGAAGTTTCATGTGGTCCGCTTTCAAGTCGATTGTTGTCCGCAATTTTAAGTAACCATGAAATTGAAACCAATGAAGAAGACGATAAAAATACTGAAGATAACATTAACGCAGATGATAATGTGGCAACGCATTTAAATAGTAGTGAGGATTATAAAATAAGTACCGAATCAAATGATTTCCATTCTATCGAGGAAAGGTTAAAGCGCGAATTAAAATACATAGGCATATTTATGAATTTACCTGGTTCTGATGATGAATCAAAGAACAGAGCTAAAATTAATGGAAGATTGATCAAAAAAGGTAATGGTAGCATAATTGACAGCGATGAATGGATTAAGAATAAGGAAGATGATGAAGTCTGTGCCGAAATTAGAGCACTACAAAAGGAGCTAAAAGAAGCTGTTCAAAGAAACAGACGAAATAAGAAAAAATTAATCCCTTTTGTCGAGGAACAGATTGCTTATCAAGAGTACTGTACTATTTTAGAAGATTTGGATAAACAGGTCGATCAAGCGTTCATGAAAAGACTGAAAGTTAAAAATAAGAAGAAGAAAGTTGAAACAACAACAGCTCAACAACAAGCCGTCAATAGTGGTTTACGAGCATTACTAGACAAGAGAAAGAGATGGATCAATAATATAGGTAAGCTCTTCAAACCAACTGAAATTATGAAAAGAGTCCCAAAAGAGTCTGTGCTAAAAAGTGATGATAGTGAGAACCAAGACGTAGATGAGGAAGAGAACGAGGATAATTCTACATCTGCCGAGTCAATAATACCGAAATAAATATTTATATATTTAATAAAATTATATACAATTTAATATCATTATAATGACATGCCTTTAGAAATCTCTTTGTGTGATGGCAAAGCTTTAACATTTCCAACAGCTGCAAGGGCAATTGGTTTGTCTTTCAATCTGTAATTCGCCCAATTAACTACATCTTGCTTGGTTATGGATTCAACTCTCTCAAAAACTTCTTCAGGCGATAATCTATAGCCAGTATTAACCAACTGTCTACCAATGTCTTCTGCGATAGCAGTCGAATCATCTAACGCTAACACTAAAGATGCCTTAAGCTGAGCCTTTGACCTTTCTACCTCATCTTCTGTTATATTCCCTGATTTTAATCTTGCCCATTCTTTTAGAACTGCATCTACAAATAACTTTAAATTGGCATCTTTCTCAGCTGTGAAATAAACACCCATCAATCCAGTATCTGCATAGGAAGTGGTATATGCCATATAAGAATTAGCAATTGGTGTTTGTCCTGGTCCCCCTGTTGCTGCAGTGACCACCAATGGCGAAGGTGAGTTTGACCCAATACCAATCGACCTGTCCCACGTACCAATAATACCATTAGCCACAGATGCGGTAAAAAAGTCCGGGGCCGACCAACTGACACCTTCGACTGCTAATGCAACATGAGTATTTGGTAGAGAATCATCTTGAATTCTGATTTCATTACCAATGAAGATTGGTAAGTCATCACCGCTTTGTTTAAAAGGTTTATCACTCTTCTTAATATGACTGAAGTATTCTTTCGCCTTTTCGACAAGATCTTCATGTTCAACACAACCAACGCCAATTAATGCCATTCTATCGCCTTTATAATTAGTAGTAATATAATTAACCAAATCGTCTCTATTTATAGTTTTAATTAATTCTCTAGGACCTAAAATCGTTCTGCCCAAGTCCTGATTTTTAAAGGCAACCGCATGCAAATGGTCAAATACAACCTCGTCATACATTTTATCAACTTCATCACTTTCTTGTAAAATAACATGCCTTTCGTTTTCAATCGCTCTTTCCTCCAATTTCGATCTGGTCAATAAGTCACTTAAGATATCAATATTTTGATTTATATCCTTTTCAAGGCACTTGGTATAATAAACTGTATTTTCCCTCGAGGTATAAGCATTAATCTGTGATCCTATGTTCTCAACTTCCAATTCCAAATTCATCTGAGAACGTTTATTAGTCCCTTTAAAAGCTAAATGTTCAAGAAAATGAGCGGTACCACTACTCTTAGGATTGTCTGCTCTTGAACCAGCATTAATCCATACTCCTACGGTGGCCGTTCTTGTACCTGGCATAAATTCACTTGCAACTGTCAAACCGTTCGGTAAAACAGTAGTTTGGAATCTTGGGATGGGTGTCGAAGCCGTATTAAGAAGTCTTCTGAAGCTTTTAAACTTCTGTATATGGTGTGACCTAAGCATATCCGATAACGAAAGATTTGAATTAGTCCTAATAAATCTTGTTTGAGCGATATATAGTAAAATTAATAATATTTAATACTGCTGGCTAATGGGAAGAAAATCCAGGATAATTTTAACTTATAGAATAATGTCGTTGATACGACATTATTCGATAAAAATTGAAAATTTGGTTACCCTATAGTAAAGGTTCGTAATAAAGGACACCAGCATTTCTCAGACGTCACAATAATTGCTTCTAAAACCTCTTTACTCCTATTGACAAGGATTTTAAAATATGACAATATTCTCTCTCTGAAATAATATGTATAATGGTAAGTAGACAGATATCTCATCTATATTGGCTATAATAAATGTCGTATTTAGCTGCAAATAAATTCTCAGTATTGTTCATAGAGTAAATGGTTCTTTTATTCAAGTTAGGTGTGTCGCACGTCTTAATTTAGGTGTTTGCTTTCCAGATGAAACCAATAGAAAGTAAATATACTTTAAAAGGATTGAAGAACCTTTATTCTGATTGCTATCAGTTTGATTACTATAGAAAACAGTACTACCATCTGGTGCTTCCGATATTATCTTAAATGTGAGCACAAATTTTGTAGATCTTCTTTGTTAAAAGGCTATACCATTATTTCTTTACACATGTAAAATCATAGCCGGCACTCCTTATACATATTTTCGTAACATAATGGAGCTACACTTGTAGTTTTGCTGGTGAAAATTTAATGGAGTAAGTTCCAAGCTAAAGAAACTCCATGCTCTATCAACTCTCATAAAACATGATCATAAGAAGCCAATATATCTATGGCATCCAAATTTCATATTGATTAATTTCTGGAACATCTGATATAGTTTCATGTAGAGATTGAGCAACCCCTAGTTGTTTAACCCGATTCCCGTTCACAGAGTGAGTTTCTACCATAATGCGATTTATAGCATCCATTGAATAGGATTTTTGGGCCATTTTCTACACTGCCATAAACTACCAAATTTGCTGGGCTCTCACACTAATCATACTTGTTTGACTACATCAAAATTTTAAAGTACTTGACTTCAGCGTATATTACAGCTTATCTTTAAGAATAAATGTGCTGTTGTTTAACGTGATTGGAATTAAGTGGATGTTACACAAAATTGCAGTATGTTCAATTCGAACATTTAAAAGTTTAGAGAGTATAAACAGGTCCAAAATAAACACTTTATCGCTAGATATCAAATTATTCGTCAACGATGGTTTATACAGCACCAGCCGTCGTTATAGACAATGGGTCTTACACTACAAAAGCAGGATTTGCTCTGGAAGATTTGCCTACGTTAGTGTTCAGCTCTGTTTACCTGACAGATCAAAATGAACCATCATCAATCACTATTGGTGATGATGATATTGCTTCCAAGCCTAATAGTGAAATCATGACATTGTTAGACAACGGTTTAATCTATAATTTTGAACACATAGTTGATAACTGGCGATATGTGTATGATAATATCGATAACAATAATCCAATAGACCCAAAAGAGTTTCCTTTAATGTTGACCGAACAACCTTGGAATACGTCAAAAAATAAGTTAGCAACTACCCAAATAGTTTTTGAGGAGTTGCAAGTTCCTATATTTTCCTTGGTCAAAACACCATTAGCCCAATTATACCATATGGGAAAGTCAACAGGTTTAGTTATAGACATAGGTTCATCGATCACAAGTGTTACTCCAATTTTGGATGGTATTATACAATCGAAATCATCTTTTCATTCGAAATATGCTGGTGATTTCCTTAACTTACATATTTTAAATTATTTTGAAATTAAGTCTGGCATTGACGCATTGATTCCAAAGAAGTTTCAGTCCTCAAGACCATCTTTCAAACAATATTATATTAGTCATAATTTACTACAAGATTTTAAAACTTCTAATGCAAGTTATTACCAATTGCCAAATGGTTTACATGTTCCAAGCGAAGAAATTAATTATGTAGAAAACCTATTCCATCCAACTATGAATAAATTACCAAATATATCAATTCCTGAACCTGCTTTTGATAAACCTCAAACGCATGGTTTGATTACTTTAATATTTTTAACCTTAAAGAATTTGGAAGCATCACTCGTCCCAGCAAATGACCAAAGCAATAACAGATTTGCAAGATTTAATGAAGTTTTAAAGAATTTATTATCAAATGTTTTGATTACTGGTGGTACTTCGTTATCAAGCGGTTTAAGCGATAGAATTATAAATGACATCAGAGTTTTAATTCCGAAGTACTTTCCTAATTATGGATTAAATCCATATTATATTCAGCCTTTAAGTAACCATCAACCAGGCGATATTAATGATATTTGGGATAAGCAATTCGGTGGATGGTTAGGTGCTTGTAATTTAGCAAGTATGTTGAATGATAATGATGAAGAATCAAATGGTGTTAATATCGCTTTAGATAATTGGTTTCTTACCAAGGCTGATTATGAAGAGTTAGGGGATGATTTAATTTTAGAAAAGTTTAAGTGAAACGCTCATTTTATATTTTGTATTATTATATAATTTATTATATCTGTTCAATAAATTGTTTATAATTAATAAATTGCAACAAACTATGTACAGATACTTATATTTGTTTTATAAAAAGATTGTATATAAAATTTTATTTCTTCCAAGAAACATATTTATTGTCATATTTTGATGCTTCGCCATGGATATCTAAAACGTTTTGAACCTTAAGTTCAACACCTAATTTATTGTTTGTAGATTGTCTAAAGTGGTTAATAACTTCGTTAGGAGTTGGTAAGTATGATCTACCTGAACCATCATTACCAGTAATAAAGTTTTCTATTTGTATATTGTTTGGTAATCCCATGTTGAAAGGATAAGATTTATAGTCGACGCCAAAGAACTTTTGAATAAATGGCTGATTTAATTTAACGGTATTTATTGAAGGTTGTAATAATTTCTGAACAGATTCATTTGAGATTGTACTAGCACTATTCCATTTAGGATATGGTGGATTTCTAACCTTTTCAATTAATTTGTGAGAAACACCTTTAACAAAATCGTTTGCTTCAGGCTTTATGTTCATTATATTAGTTGCAGCAATCAATTCCAATTCGAATTGCTGTTTAATGGAATTCTTAGAACCTCTATTTAGTAGTTCAAACGCAACTTTCAAAGAGGACATTGGTTTGGTTGATAATTTTTCTAAAGTCTTTAAAGCAAATTCAGAACCATCGCTCTTCAAGTAGGTTAAGATTTCTTCAACTGAATTTTGCGAGAAGGCTGTTTTAATTAAAATCAATTGTTCAGTGGTAAAAGGATATTTATAATCGTTAGGTAATTTATTTTCGGTAAATTCTTCAATAACTTGGTTAACCTGAGCGAAATAATCTTTTGAATTTGAAAAAATTGATGACTCGCTAGGTTTATCATTAACTATTGGTGGTTGCAAGTTAGATAATCTGTTAACCAACTGTGGAAGTCTATCAGAAGGAACATAGTGGGTAGCGAAGCCCGCAAAATAGGTATCTAAACCAGTCAATATGTCACCAGTCATAGCATAATAGTAACCAGTCTTATCATCCAACCTTGGCAAGAAGAAAGTGGTACCAACATCTGGAAAGAACCCAATGTCCATTTCTGGCATGGCTAATTTGGTTCTTTCAGTGGCAATTCTAAATGGTGCATGGACAGATAATCCTACACCACCACCCATTGTAATACCATCCATTAGCGCAATATACGGCTTAGAGTATGTTGATATTAAATAGTTTAAATTATATTCCTTTTGAAAGAAGTCTGCTGCATAATGAGGGTTTCCTTCTTTAATTTGCTTAGCACATTCAGCAACATCGCCCCCAGCACACAACCCTTTTGGTGAACTAGAATTCAAAATAACGACATTGTTAACATTTGATTTCGAATACTCTAATAGTCTAGGAGTAATCTTCGAAACCATTGAAGTGTTTAAAGAATTCAATTTATTTGGCCTATTTAAAGTGATAACCCTTGATAAGTTTTGATTTGAGAATAAAACATCATTCTCTGCGTAACCGATGATATTGGAACTGGTAGAAGACATTCTGAATATTGATTTATGACCTTTAAAAATACTTGTTTTGAAATTAGATCTCAACATCATGGAAAAAGAGTAATATTTATAGGATATATACAAGAAGGATTTTTTAAAGTAAGCGAGGACCCAAGTTAACCTTATTGGAATATTATGGTAAGTATTATTCTTGTGATAATTCGGTGCTAAAAAAATTTCTCCTCATTTATTCTTCCGATAAGTTTGTGTAATTTTCATCTTCCTTATTAACAAGGATAGTGTAAATTACAAGACTAGGTAAAAAAAAGGTATTATGTAGTTATTCATTATCTATACATCTATTCAATCCTTTTCCAATACGTTGATGAGGCAGTTAGTAATTAATTTTAAATGTATGGTTAGCCTTTTCTCCTACTGAGATCACATTAACTCTCCACACGCGGAATTAAGAATCGAGCTAATCCGGAGTAAATTTTATCTATAACCTTAAATTAGGCTATACTGATTGATTAATTGACACTCTTCTCTCTTATCTTTTTCAGATTCTTTGGGAAGTTGGTATTGATAAAACATTCCAGTTTGATATGAAGCTAACAAAACCAACAGGTTATTGAATCCAATTTCAACTTTATTCTTAGTATGGGAATGATGTGGCGAGCATTCAGGTAGTTTAATGAATGCGAAAGATCTTCTGGGAGGTTCCCATATCAAATTTTCAAAATAATCCTTGTAAGGAAGCTTTTTGATGATTGATTTGGTATATTGGTTATTTATCAATTTGGTAGTTTTTTTCAAACTGAAATTGAAATACGGCTTGTCTTCCTGCTCTTGCGGCGACGGTTTTGAAATTAGTAAATTAGCCAAATTCTCATTTAAATCCTCTGAAGACTTACTACTCTCTTCATCAAGTTCACTTTCATATGCGGACTCCTCTTCATCACTTTCACCAGTCGAGTTCAATTTGAAAAAATGGATAGTATTACTTTCGGATCCACATCCTAAAATTGAGTTATCTAGACTGAAGCTCAATGCATTTATTTTAGTTAGGTTGTGACCTCTTCGTAAATTTGTTATTTGGAAGATTTTTAATTTGTTTAGATCCTCTAAAATGTCAAAGTTCAAATGACAAACCCTGATAATTGTTCCTTTAGTTGATGCAGTAGCAATTTTGGTATTGTCGTTTGATACAGTAATTTTAGCAATTGATGAATCATGAGCTTTATATATTAATCTTGGTCTTAAATTAATAGTATCATAAACCAATATCCAACCATCACTATCTTTCTTTAAGTCTTCTAATGTAACGTTATCTTTCTTTGCGAAGCTTGAATGTTTGTTTTTGTGAGTGAACTCAATCAACGTATCAAGAGAACTTATAATTGCCGAATCATGTGGTTTCAATAAAGGGGTGGATGGTTGGCTCCCAGACTCAGTATTGAACAAATCTGTTTGATCATTAATTATAGATAGTGGCAAGACTAGATACGATTTATCATCAGCACTTAAATCACCGATGAATTCTAAGTTTTCATCATGTTCGTGAGTAACATACGGGCTGATTTCCAAAACTTTCACCAACCTAACACAGCTTAAATCATATATATAAATTTGCCCAATTTCTAGGAGTACCACCAATCTTTTTCTATTTAATTTGATATCGATTATATTTGAGGGGAACGTTAGCTCACAAATTTTTAAATTCTGTTTTAAATTATATATTTTCAATAGCCTATTCCCCAATTTTCCAGTTGATTGCGGAACAATTATAGTTAGTGAAGTCGAAAATAACATTTTTAAATAAGCCGTTGGGTTTTCATCATTGATATAGTTAGAATATATTATATTGTCATTATCAAGTGAATGGGAAATTGATCTCTTTATAGTTCCCTGACTCGAGGTATAAAATTCACCAAATGGTTCGCAATTGAATATTTTATGATATTTAGACGTAGATATTGATATACACGAGTAATCTTGATTAAAGGTTAAGTTGTTTATGACCACCATGATTGATTATTTATCAGGCTTGATGGTTAATTAATTTGGGGTCATTTTTAATTTTTTTTTAGACTGATTAAGCGCGTAATACCATATTACATTTCTCAAATTATACACTTTATTATATTTGTAATAGCAATGCTATCTACTCGTCAACCTCTTCTAAAATAACTTTACGTTTAGTGGCAGTAGTACCATTTGCCGCAGAACCACTAGCTTCTGCAGAATTATTTATTTCCCCATTTTCAGCAGCTTGTTTGACTTTTTTAGATTTTTTAGACTTCTTAGGCTCATCCCATCCATAAGCAGGTTGGAAACTTTCTATAACACCACAATCTTCAAATAAGTTAGGGAATATCCAGAATGCCCTTGGCAAAACTAATAAAGTAATAAGATAAATAATCAATCTAACAATGGCGATTAAGAAGAACAAGCCCAAAAGACCTAACGCTCCCATAGATAAATACCAAACACCAATCTTCATAAAAGTTGGCCACAATGGGAACAATATAATACCAAACACACCCACAATTGTTAAAATACTATACAAAATTATGTATGGATTGGGTTTATTGTACGTCCAAATGAAATAAGCATTTGGCTCCAAGTTCGCTTTGGTTGATGGCTTTAAAGTTGGCTTGTTTCTGTTTGGCTTCCAGCCCTTGACTTTTTTTATATCTGCATAATGTAATTTTTCGACTGGAACAATAAATTGATTTTGAATTAACATAATGAATATTTTGGCTGCTTCTTTTTCATTAGGAATTGGAACCAATCCATTTCTTGGGTAAGTTTGCTTTTTTCTGTACTCATCACTTAATAATGCTCGAACTAATCTTTTATATCTAAAGAATTCAACATCGTCAGTGTTGTTCAACAAACCTGTTCTTTGTTTTAATGTTGAATTATCTCTTAAGAAATTGGCTATGTTTATAGCAACTTGAGATCTTTGGTTAGAAGTGGTGATTTGTTGTTGTGCTTGTGACATACTTAGGTCAGATCACTTATATAAAATGGACAATCACTATAAAAAAAGTATTGATATTTGGTATTGTGTTCCACAAATTTTGAATGGCTATACGTGTCAAGGAGCAAATTTTTGAAGATACTATGTACAGCTATGTACAGGATCTCAACCGCAAAATATACTTCTCTAGCTTACTATACGGTTTTACTCTTAAAGTATGTCTTGTCCATTTATTGTCATCGAGTCTATTGAAAAATCTACTTTTTCTTAGCTAAAAATTTTGGGATGCTGCCAAATTTCAAATGATGAGAGGCTGGAGCTGAAGAAGGTGCACCTGAGAGGTCAGCTAGAACTAGAAGGTTTATCTGGATATTGGGAGGGTAATTGGGAATTAGAATGAGTATGACGGCTAAATTTTATATTTCCAAGTGAAAATCCTCTTGATAGTAACGGCCTATGATGCTTATGTGTGGGAAGATCATCATTCGATTTTGGGACCGAGTTGGATGATGCAGTTGACATGCATGAAAACGCTGCTTCATCACCGCTGCTATAAACGGGGGCCAATTCATCTTGGATTCCATCATTATCATCGTCCTCAACAGCTTGTTCATAAGATGGAACTTTGGACAATGTTCCTAAATCCACATTAGGAGACACTAGTGGGTCATTGTTCTCATTTTCAATCGAACTATCGATATTTCTCCGGATATCAAAATATTCTGCAATATTAACCATTGAGTTAGGTAATGAGTTAACTGAGGAATTAGCTGTGATTTGAATATTTAATTGCTCAATAGGAGATTGGGATAAGGCCAAATCATAAGTCTTATCAAAAAAATGTTGTTGGTATAAAGGTGGTGCTGAAACTTCCCTGTCCATATCATTATCATCTATTTCATTATCCTCATCCTCAACAGGTGAAAATAGAGGACTTTGTGGCCGTGATGGTGTCATATTTTTCATATCTTTTTTAAATAATATATCTTCTTTGGATTGATCTGCAACAAAATAACCATGGTGTGGATCAATTTCAAAATGATTTCCAATTGAATGACCACAATTAGCGCTAATATAGATATAGACTGGTAAATTGGCTCTTAATTCACTGACATGACCATCACTGTTTCTTAACTGAATTGAAATTCTTAAGCGATGTTTAACCCGGATAATACCGTTCTTTAATACGCAAGTTTGAGTAAGACTTTTCAAGTTATCCGGAACTTTAAAATGACTTTTTATTATCCATTTATCCAACGGCAAACTGTTAACATCAGGTATTGGCAATGATTGTTTGCCAAATGTTTCTTCAAACTCTGGCGAAATTCCTTCAGGATGAACTAGGTGATAACGTTGTACGATTACACCATTTAATGCTTTTATAGTTAATCCTTTTATCATTGGAACAATTATTACATTTATTGGGATAGTTGACCCAACCGCAATACCTTTCTTGGGAAGGTTGACATTATATTGAACTTTACCAGGCCAAATATTATTGATGTCAATACTATCAATCAAATTTAAATTTTGAGGGTGTAAAGTTCTAACGATTCTGATATGTTTTGATTTATGGAAAGATTTTTCAAATCTACCTTTTTCAATTGTACAATCGACTCTATACAATAGCTGCCCACACTTTAAACCTTCAACAGTTTCAGAAATGTTTGTTGGCAAATAAACCTTAAATGGCAAATTATAATTTCCCTTGGGTAATAGATATGAATGATGGGCAGATGTCCTTCCATTTTTAAAGGGGGTGCCATCAATACCACTCTTTGGTATTTTCAATAATGTAGAGGAAGTGATACCTAAGGTTGGTTGTGATTTAGCTCTTAAAAAAGAGGGTCTCTCGTACGAACTCAAAGCAGAATGAGCTGTTGAATGAATCAGACTTCTTGAGTCACCGCTTGGTCCATCCTTTGTAGCGGATTTCTTTAATGTATCCAATTTACTATAACTAATGTACGTGTCGCCGTAGTCACCAAAATTTATGTTGCCTTCGGCTTCAGTCAACAAGTTATTCCAATCAACCTTTAAAACACATAATCTTTCAATGACTTTATCACAAACAACACCATTTGTAGTCCTTTCAAAGAATTCAATATTATATTCTCCGATCAAACTTAATTTAATTTTCTTGACATGCATATCTTCAGAAATTGAAAGCTTAACACTTCCTTCAAAAGGAATTGAGTCACACTCAAATTCATTTCCTTTGACAAGTATCAAACCTTTATGAGGTGACCTTACTTTAATATCAAAAAGGGCAAGGTTTAAATGGTGATGCTTGAACATTTTCAATGGAGCCAGAGGATCTTATTTCAGATCGGAAAATTTGACAGAATAGTTAGATGAATGAAATCAAAATATTAATGACAAATGGAAATTCTATAGTTGGAATGTATAATTAAATCTATTAACAATATATCAATCTAATAAAAAGTGTATATTACAATATATACCTATCACTAGCTTATCTCTTAAAGCCGAAAGCCACCAAATAATTTTTTAGTCCCTGAAATTTATTTTACGCAAGGCTACTAAAATTCTCAAGAAGGACTTCAGTGCTGGTAAAGGTATATGGACACAAAGCTACATAGCCTATTTAATTAATTCTTCAAACTTTGTAAAAAATTCTTCCACAACCTCAACACACCAAAATTCACCTGAGCTTTTAACATAACCTAAATGACCACCTAAATCAGTTTCAATTAATGATAAGTATGGATTACTTTTAATGTCTAACCAAGGTAACCTAACCCCAACAGCTGGATCATCTGTTGAATTCAACAGCAAAGTAGGTATCTTGATATTTTTAAGCCTTCTGGCAGGTGAAGCTTCTCTATAATACTCAAAGGGATTTGAGAAACCGGCGGTATGACAAGTGTAAACACTGTCAAATTGCCAAGTCTTGGTTTGGTTATTGGCAGTCGCCAACGATTCTTCATTAAACAAAGCAGGATTATGTAAATTCAATTCTTTATAATTATTTTTGACTATCTTGTTTAAAAATTTAGCTAATGCTGGGTTGAGCAAATATTTACCAGTCCATGATGAATCAATATAATAAGCACTATCAACCAAATCCCATGGGCATCCGATTAAACATGCAGCTTTAACTAAATCATCTTGACCACGAATCTTGTCAGTCTCACCCAAATAATTAGCTAGCATAGCTGCTCCAAATGAGAAACCAACAGCATATACTGGTCTCTTTGGAAATCTCTTCTTCAATTCAATCAAAACTTCTTTAATATCATCAGTCGACAATGCATTGAATAGTTTTCCTGTGGTAATTTTGGTACGGCAACAACCTCTTGAATTGATAACAACTGTGTCCCATGTTTGGTTCGTTCTATCACTAATGTATTCAGCTAGGTTTCGAATTAGTGGCTCATGACTACCACCAGCAAGACCATGTAAAATTACGACAATCGGAACAGATCCCCCTTGGTTAAGGGTCCTGAGCTTTTCTAGTTCCCCTTCCGTAAAGTATCTTGATCTTGGATGCAACTTAGGTGCTCCTTCTGGTAAAGTTTTTTCGTAAAGTTCTTTAAACTCTTCTTTTGATTGAGGTTTTGGTATTACCCAGTCTAATGAACAAATACCACCATCCTTATAAGTAAATAATTCCCTACCATAATAAATTAAGAACTTTCTGGACGAATCAGAACTAGTATAATATAAAGTTTGTAAACTACCATTAAATAATAATGGGTTCAACCATAATTTTTTGCTAGTATCGATAATTGGCAATTTATCTTGTACGAAGTCGGCAAATTTAATTGACTTTTCCGAACCATTCTTTAATGGTAAGTCTATCGAATTTTCACTCTCAGCTTGATAAAGCTTTAAGTTAGCTCTAAAGCCCCAGTTTAATATTCCCATAATTGTTAATAGAAGAAATTTTAACCAGTTTCGAACAATCTTCTGTTTTTATAAATATGACCTCGGAACATCTGTTCGGATCAACTATAAATGTTGGGTTCATAATACAATAATTAACCGAGGATAATAATCCAATATCTTTATCCTAATTCAAACTACAAACGTTATCAAGAATTCTATATGTAATCTATTTCTAGTTCAATAATGAGAAATTTAGATACTTCAAAAATTGTAAACATATAAAACATTGGCTAATTCCTGACAATGGTTGTGGTACCATTAATCTTATTGTTACATTGAAGACTTGCTTCCCTTTTAAGACTTGCAGCTTTGACCGCGGATTTAGATCTTTCTGACGATTCACTATTGGCTAAATGACCCCTATCATCTAAATCAACTAAACCAGCACTTTCAAATAACGACACCTGACCAGCTAGTAATCCTAAAGCTTCTAGAACTTGAGATGGTTCATTTAAGTGGGCAGTTGCAACAGTTTGTTTTGATGCTGGTCCAACTGCAACAGGATAAACACCATATGATCCATACTCATTCTTTGGGAGCTCTTTTAAGTGCCATTCTGATTCAACTTCCTTTAAGGATCTGAACATATCCTCATCAGTCAAATCGTCACCGAGACATAACATAAAATCAGGCAATTGGTCTAACGAAACATCCTTTCTATGTTTTCTAACCAGATGTGGATCTTGTTTAGTTCCATGAGGATTTAAAACCAATCTTTTTACTATTTCACCTTTATTGACAAATCTTGGTCTAACTTCAATATTTGCTTTACCAGCCATGACTTCAACATCATATTGAACCGCAACAGTTTCATTTAAAGTTTTCATACATTTTTCTGCTTGATATTGACCTAGTTCGGGATCTGCTCTACGGTAATGCCAAGTTAATGCTACCTTCTTTCTTTCAATATTTGAACCAGGTGTCCTTTCAGTATAATATCTAAAGACTTCGTCCACCTTAACTTGCCATGACATATCAAATGAAGCAGCTAAATTGGTCCATTCTTTCGAACCAATGTCTTTCATGAAACAACCATGTTCAGCTGACAAACCAATATTCTTCGATCCTAGCCATTTATCTAAAAATGCTTGATCTCTACCAGATATGATCCAGATTTGATTTTTTGGATCTGCTGCCAAAGCATCTAATATAGCATTTAATCTTGATGATGGAATAGCTGCAGCTGGATCTTTGACTATTGGGGTCAAGGTACCATCATAATCAAACAAAAACAATCTTCTCTTAGAATTCTTATAATTATTTAATAATAAAGGTCTATTTAAAGCTGGGGTATAATGATCTTGGTGGGTTTTAATTGCATGGTTGATTAAATGAGTTAAAAAATTCGAAGTCCAGCTTTGAATTGTATTTGATGTAACTCGCTTATATAATCTATCTTCCAACAACATCTTTTTATCATTTGGCATTGCGAAGCAATCGTTAATAGTTTTCGCAATACCTACTGAATCCCATGGATTTACTAATATAGCTTCATTCAAAACGGAGGCAGTACCAGTAAATTCCGACAAAATGAGCGGTGAGTGGTTATTTTTCTGACAAATAACAAACTCTAATGAGGTTGTGTTCATACCATCTCTAACTGACGTAATTAATGCTAGATCCGCAACTCTCAATAATGCTAAATATTCATCTTTAGCAATTCTCATTTGATAATGTAAGACAGGGGTTGAATTTAAATTACCATACTCCCTGTTGATATTATTAACTAACTCAGTTACTTTTTTCTCAACCTTAGCAGAATGTGAATACCCAGGACTCAGGACTTGAATCAAAACAACTTTATCTCTCCATTCTGGGTACATTTGCAAAAACATTTCAAATGCTTGTAGTTTCTGAACAACACCTCTGACAGTATCCAATCTATCTCTACCCACTATGATTTTCTTATCAGAATAAATCTCTCTTAAAGCCTGAACCTTTTCTTCAATCCCCGAATTTAAAGAGAAAGCATCATGCTCAATTTTCTTGGTATCAATACCTATTGGCAAAGTCTCGACTGAAATAGTCGTTCCATAAGCTAATACTTTATTCGATGTGACATCACAACCCAATAAACGAGCACAACATGATAAAAAATGTCTTTGAAATGATTCCGATTGAAAACCAATTTTGTCCGCACCTAGCATACCATCTAACACTTGTGATCGCTTAGAAAGACAACGAAAGTATTCTGACGATGGAAACGGTATATGCAAATATAAACCAATATATGCATCAGGAAATTCCATTCTTAATAATTGTGGTAATAATAATAAATAATAATCATGAATCCATATAATATCACCAGGTTTATAAATTAATTTAATTTTGTTGTAATAAGCTTCATTAAACTTAACATAATCATGCCAAGCATTTGCTTCAGCTTTTCCATCTGAAGGTTGACCTTGAATATAGTGAAAATCAGGCCACAAAACATTTTCAGCATACTTCCTCCATCTTTGTTGATCTCTTCTTAGTAACCAAACAGGATGAACATTGTTGGACTTATTAGCCTTTCGAATTTTTATTTCTAAATCTGCCTTATCCTTCTCGTCTAAATATAATGGATCATCCTGGATATTTTCTGAGTTATTCATATTCGAAGCATGATTTGTCTTATTGATTAATTCTCCTGTCCAAGCAATCAAATGAGTTTCCCAATCACTTTGCTGGTCTAAAAAAAAATGGGATGAATACAAAGCAGAATTTCCTCTAACAGGCTCAACATCCCAATATCCATTATCGTTCTCATTATCTGAATTCTTATAAATCTGAGTCGGCAACATTGTCATCACATTAAGAACTCTGCCTGATAATTTCAATTTCTCATTGTCCTTGTAATCTTTTGGCGATACTGTTTTGCTATCAGAAGGATAAGCAAACAATTGGTCAAACTCTGTAGTAGCGGTCATAATTAAATATACTAATTCAAAATCAATTTAAATAATTGTAGCAAATCGATAGTAATACGAATAAACGGATTAATCTGGGATCCTATAAATCTCCCAAATTTCCAAAGTCTCCCAATGTTAGCAATTATAAGTCAATCACGCGCTGGCACCAAATTTCATTGGAGTTCTAGAAACTTACGTTGTTTCATCTACAATTATATCTACACTTCATAATCAATTCAAACTAATATTTCAAAATTTTTCCTATTTTTTTTGTTTGTATATATAATAAATCCATTAACCCATTTACCTAAAAAACTATTACATTATATACTTTCAAAAATAGAATACAGAACTCTTTCTGTCTGAAAGAGATATAAAATTTCCAAAACAAGTGGTAACCAACAAACATCAGTTCAAGCTTTTAAAGACTTAAGATTGAGCTTCAGCAGTAGCAGCTTCAGAAGACTTTTTGTATTCTTCAAAAGCAGTTAAAGCATCTTCGAAATGGCTGTTGAATAACTCATCATCTTCTAACAAAGCTAAGATTTCCTGATTTTCTAAGTCTAACATCATACCAGTGATTTTACCAGCAGCTTCTGGTTCTTGGGCTTTACCAGTAGCAACAATCTTAGGATATAATTCTTCACCTAAGATTCTCTTTTGTTGGTCAGCTGGAGCACTGGCGATGATAGCAGCTAAATCTCTATGTTGACGACCTTTGTTTTGATTACGATTTGGGTAGTAACCTCTTTGTTGACGACCATTTGGTGCATTGTTGAAGTCACCATAAACTGGAGGAATACCATAAACTGGAACAGGTTGGCCGTTTGGACCTGGTCTTGGCCATTGACCTTGAGGAGGTGGCATTTGACCCCTTGGCATCATCATTTGTGGATTTGGACCTGGAAAAGGACCGTTACCTCTACCATTTGGTGGGAAGAAGCCTTGTTGTTGACCATAAAAGATTGGTGGGAATAATTGGCCCGGAATACCTCCAGTTGCAGCAGCATTTTGCATTCTCATTTGATTACGAGCTTGGATTTGTTGCTCTAATTGAGAACGTCTAACATCTTTACGTTGAGCCAAAGCTACGTATAATGGTTTACCAATAACCATACGTTGGTTCATTTCAGTAATAGCTTTAGTAGCTTCTTCTGGTGATGAGAAACAAACAAAACCAAAACCTTTAGATTTACCAGTTTCATCAACCATGATTTTAGCAGAAGTAATAGTACCAAATGGTTTAAATTGCTCTTCTAACTTTTCTGAATCAATGGTATCATCTAAGTTTTTGACGAATAAGTTAACACCTTGGTATTTAGATAATTTTTCTAAACGAGTAGATTCGTATTGTTTCTTCAATTCTTCTAATCTTTCTCTCTTCTTTTGAGCTCTACCAACATAAAGCTTTTGACCGCGGATTTCCTTCTCGTTTAATTCTTCAACAGCTTTAACAGCAGATTCATGAGATTCGAAATTAACAAAACCAAAACCTTTAGATTTACCTTCGGCATCCTTTTCTAAGTAAATAGAGGTGATCTTACCGTATGGTTCAAATAAATTTGCAAATTCTTCGTCAGAAAGTTCTAAATCGATGTTTTTAACGTAAACATTGGTATAGTTTGCCTTCATTTCTTCGAATTTAGATTCACGGTCTTTCTTAGAAATGTGTTTACCAACATAAACTTCACGATCATTTAATAACATACCATTGACATTTTCAATGGCAGCTTCAGCAGCTTCAGCGGTTTCATAGTGAACAAAACCAAAACATTTTGAAACGCCCATATCGTCGGTGGCAACTTTACATGACAAGATCTTACCAAAGGCAGAGAAAGTATCGTGTAGAGCCTTGTTATCAATAGCTGGATGTAAGTTCTTGATAAAAATGTTACCATCACCATTTCTTCTTAAAGATGGATCTCTTTGAGACCACATGATACGACATGGACGACCATCGACTAGGCTGTAGTTTAATTCTTCGATAGCTTTTTCACCGTCTTCAAGTTTATGGTAGTTGACGTAAGCATAGCCTAAAGACTTTTTGGTAACAGCATCACGACAAACTCTAATAGAAGAAACTTGTCCGATTGGTGAGAAGATTTCGAACAATAAAGCTTCATTGACAGAAGGGTTTAATTCACCAACGTACAAAGAAGCTGAAGTATCGGAGAGCTGAGTACTTTCTGATTGTTCTTCTTGTTCACCTGATGTGGTGGTTGGAACAGTTCCTTCAGTTGAAGCTGGTGTTGAATCGATACTTAATTTTTCTAATGATTCTTGAACTTGATTGGCGTCAGTGGCAGACATGTTGGATTATTTTTTTTATATTTTTTTATATAATTTATTGGAAATTTAAAAAAAAATGGGTAAAATAGATTTAAAAAGAGAGGGAAAAGCTTTACTTATACCTTAATTTTTAATTCTGTTATAAGAAGAAAACTTAAATTGAGTTTGACTTACAGCGGGTCGAAAATTTTTGCAAATTTTTTAATTTTGTGGTTTGATAAAAGTTACACAAAGACAAAAAGAGAAGACCACTACAAAGGGGTTACCCGCAAATAGTCCTAGTTTTAACACAATATTACATATTTTTTATTTCTACTAAAAAAGATGAATTATATAAAACAGGTATAAAACAAAAAAGCAACTAGGTTGGATAAATTAAGCATTTTTTGGCTTCTTAGGGGCTCTAACCTGTATTTTAACTCTATTGTACATATCATTGATTTTACGACTTGGGACTTTTGCTGGCCAGTAAAGACTGGAGTAAGACCATAAATGTTTGTTCAATTTTTCTTTCTCTGATTCTGACTTCAGTTTAACGACCTGGTCAATAAAATCACCAATAGTAAGTAGCTCTTTTCTTAATATTGTAGCCCATTCCTGCTTGTCTAAGCCCTTATTACCCTTATGTAATTTCATCAAGGATTTAGAAACAGGCTTTAAAGTCAGCTTACAATATCCCTCATCCATACTATTGTATTCCAAATCATTCTCTCCATGGTTGATATCTTCTTGTTTAACCTTATGATGATGACTTTCTGATCTAGGTGAATTTATTGAAGATGGGGTCGGAGAATTAGTACGGTTTGGTTTCTTCATTTTAGATTTTTTAACCACTTCAGGAGATTGCGATTTTGTAACTTTCTTAGTTTTAGCAGCCGGCGTTGGTGTCTCAGTTTTAACCTTTCGAATCTTTTTCTTAGTTGTACCATTGGCATTTGCATTAGAGTTATTAGTCTGTTCTTCGTCACCTCTTAACAAGCTAAACAAATAATCCACTCTTCTGCCCAAATGAACAGAACCAGGAACTTTTTTAATTGCTTTTTCATCTTTAGATTCTTTTGAATTTACATTTTCTAAAAATAGTTTATTCTGTAAAGCTAAAACTGGATCATCCCTGATTTGAATCCATGAACCATAACCAAATTTATAGACACCAACCAAAAGCATAGCATCATCTTTAATATCCCAATCGCAATTCCAAGCGGTTACCAGCTTTGGGACTGTAGGTAATTCAAAACTAGTTGGTTTGTCTTTTGGAATTAAACTTTCAAGAAGTTTCATATCTCTTGGTCTATTCAAGACCAACTCCGCATTAATATTCTTAACACCTTGGTATTCGAATAAGACTGCTCTCTTCTCTTTCTTTTTGGCAACCCATAAAGCCATAGGAGTGGAACCATCAGAATTGACAATATTTTTATCTTTCAGCTCCATTGCTTTTCTTTCTAGCTCCTGTAAAACTTTAGCTCTTCTTGCCTCCTCTTCTTTAACTAACTGCTTTGATTTATTGATAATTTCATTGTATGCATGCTTGATTAAAACTGGATTCTTGTTTGTAATACTACCATCTTCAACCAATTGCTCCCATTTACCTGATAAATCACCAAGCCTTAAAATAGACCTATAAATGCCTCTAATTTCTTTTTCGGATAACTGATGATTACTTGCATTCCTTCTTCCTGATCTGCTTCTATTACTTTCATACTCATCCTCTTCGTCATCCTCAGAAACATTAGCAGAGCCATTTTGTAATTTTCTGACTGCTGCCTTTCTTCTCGAATACATAGCAATTTGATCTTGTAAAAATTCTTCATCTGCTTTCCTCTTTTCTTCATCTTTTAACTTAGCTAATTCTTCATGTGGTATAATGTCATCCCACTCAACATCAGCTTTATAATCAGTAACTTCAAATTGCTTCAAAAATTCTTCAGAACCTAAATTAGACTCACCTAAATCTGGAGTAGTGACGTGATCTTCTGCATGGTTTAAGACTTCATCTAAATTCAAATCTTCTAACTTCTTTTGGTTATCATTTGCTTTGAACATATTACCTGCACCAAATTTTAAAATTTGTGATAATTCATTTGCTGAAGGCTCAGCTTTAGCCTTTTTTGAATTAGGATCAGTTATACCTAACGATATAATAGCATATTCTAAAATCATCTTCTTCCTTGCTCTCTCTAGAATTTGCTCCTCAACAGTATCTTTACTGACAAACCTATAGACTGAAACATGATTCTTTTGACCAATTCTGTGAGCCCTTGCCATTGCTTGTAAATCAGCTTGTGGATTCCAATCAGAATCAAAAATAATAACAGTGTCTGCAGTCATCAAATTAATACCTAAACCACCTGCTCTGGTAGATAAGAGGAAGACAAAGTCTTTTGAATCCGGAGCATTGAAATGGTCAATTGAAATTCTTCTTTGGGATGAAGGAATACCACCATCTAATCTTTGAAACTGATGACCTTTGATTGATAAGTAATCACCTAAAATGTCTAACATTCTAACCATTTGTGAAAAGATTAATACTCTATGACCTTCTTTCTTCAATCTTGTCAATAATTGTTCTAACAAGACCATTTTACCAGATGACATGATCATACCTCTTAAAACATTGTCTCTCGAGCTAGATCCCGCTTTAGCTAATACTCTATCCTCAGCACCATCAAATAAGTAAGGATGGTTTGATGCCTTTTTTAACTCGCTCATAACATTTAATAGAGAAATTTGAGAACCCCTATTACCAGCATTTAAAGCAGCATAATTTTTGGTAATAATATTTTTATAATATTCAGTTTGCAAATCTGATAACTCAACCCTTAAAATTCTCTCCGACTTCGAAGGAAGTGATTTTTCGACATCTTTTTTTAATCTCCTTAAAATAAATGGTTGAATTTTTTTCTGTAGATCCTTAATATATTGTTCTTGCTGATCATCTGGTGTTTCGAAGTCTATTTCTTGTTCAATATTAAAGTTTCCTGGCATTAAGAAATTGCACAATGCGGCCAATTCTTTAATATTGTTTTGTAAAGGTGTACCAGTAATAAGCAATCTATTTGCAACCTTAAACAGCTTTAGTGATTCATACAAAGAAGATTCAGCATTTTTTAATCTATGAGCTTCATCAACAGCCAAAAATTGCCATTTGATTGAACCTAATTCTAACCTATCTTTTAAGATGTATTCATAGGTAGTCAATAAAATATTGAATTTTGGCTTATTATTACTATTATAAAATTCATAATCTCTTACAGTTTTTCTCGCTTCCGTATTTCCCAAATAATAAATACAATTTACGTCAGGAGCCCATTTCTCGAAGGTCTCTTGCCATGCTGGAATGGTTGATAAAGGCACAACAACTAAGTGGGGACCATTTTGTCTTCTTGCATAAATTAACCAGGATAAAAAAGAAATGGTTTGGATAGTTTTACCTAAACCCATTTCATCTGCAAGTATACCATTTTCATTCCTCGACCATAAGAAGGCCATCCAGTTTAAACCAGTTAACTGAAAATCTCTCAATTCTCCATTTTTTATAAATACTGGCTGCTTTACTAGTTTCTCAAATCTAGGTCTCTGAGATAACGGATAATTAGCAGATAAGTTCGGCAAGATTTTTGATTTTAATCTTTGTTGGTACTTAGCAACTTGCTCAGGCGCGATCTTGGCGATCTCTTCAGCATTTTCCCATGAACATTCATCATAATAAAGCCTTCTCCATTTACAAAAATACTGCAACTGACTTTGGCCATCCACTTCAATCCTTTCACTATCAACAATTCTTTCAACATTAGTGTACTCTTCCTGTTCATCGCGTCTTCTTTCACGTTCAATATCCATAGCTTCTATATCTTCCTTTGTGGTTAAGGGATCGTTTCTAATTTCTCTATCCATGATAATATATTGCTTGATATAATTTTCTACTCTTCTAAAACCTTTATAATCTTTTAAAGTGGACCATATCTCCCAAGTATTATGTAAATGTGAAGCATCTGTCCATTTAATTTTAAATAAATAATCCAATTTAGGATCATCAGTTATTTCTGCATTATTTTCATTTAATTTGTGATCTAATACTAAATCAATTCCTCTCTCATCTTCAGTTTCTGTCGCTTGATGGTAATAATAATAATCACCACTTGCTTCATCATCTTCATCATCTTCCGGTCCACTTTCAAGTAAATCATCATCATTGTCATAATCAACAGCATAATTAACTTGTTTATTATTTCTTGAGGAGAAACGAATCTCAGCAGGTTCAGTATATGTATTGCTTTTTTTATTTGATTTTTTGGTGGTTGATTTGGACTTCTGAGTATTTGACTTTCTTTTTTTTATACTAACAATAAAATCGTCATCACCATCATCAAAATCATCTTCCTCTTCCTCTTCTTGAAATCCATCTTCATAGTCATCATTATAACCTATCTTGTTCTTTTTTAGAGTAGAACCAGATTCTTCATCCTCATCACTAATATCACTTTCAATAATAGCAGCCTTTCTTTCTCTATGTGACCTCCTTAAACCATATAACTCTGGGTTAAGAGAAGCTTCTTCTGGAATATACGGTTTAACCATTTATTCAATAAATCAAAGTTGTGTGCAATAATAAGTATTAGATGTGAATAACAGTGAAATCTCTGTATAGCAGTGAAAAATAAGGTAAAAAATTCAATCAATTTAGCTTAAAAACCCAGAGATATCAACCAAAAATGAAAATTGATAACAGATTATTTCCAAATATATTAGCCTAACTATAAGGTTGAATCAAGACCTCTTTGGTGGATGTGATAAAAAAATATTTATACTGAAAAGGACAACAATAAAAACAAAAATGAACCTAATAGCAACACGAATCGTAACTAGACACTATCGCTTCTCAACTTAGGCTGTAGTAAATAAAAAAACGATTCCTAGGTAATACTTGGAAAGATGTATTAAGATATATTTATGTTTATTTAAAAAAATTAATGAAACTGCGGAAAACCCGACGACAACGACGACAACAATTTTTATATTGGCTTATAAAATTATTTTCTAAGAAGCGTCAAGAGCAATGAAAATACCATCTGCTACAATCTTTCATTTCTAGTGGATAATAAGTTTCTATTCATTGAAATATCGAATATTTAGAGTTCTATACATTGATAAATAAGATTTAATACCCTTTAAAACAGCCAAATATAGCTTCTAACAATGATATAATCGTTGATTAGGAATGTTATGAGACTTTTAATTCAGGTACAATACCCCATGAAAGCATTTACCTTCATAGTTATATTTGCAGCCATTAATAGCAGCCTCTGACATTCATTAATAACGGAAAACTTATCTGGGCGATCACTGTTAGTTCTGAATTTGTCGGACTGGGGGTTTCCATTTCTGTATTAACCTCTTGAATTAGTATGTTGCAATCATCCTTCATAAAACTTCCCATTTGAGTAATTATCCAGATACCCCATGAACGGTATAGCTAATAACCACTCCAGATAATTTGATTGAAAGTCAGCGTTTCATTACCCTGTACGCGATGACTTTGAGCTTATCTATTGGCTAATATTGATAATAAGCACCAAGAGTCGTCAACAAGGATGTGGAACCATAACATCCTCCCCAAAATTCCTATCAGATAAGCACCTGAAAGAAGAGTTATCACAGATAAACAGTTAGTCAATACGTCAAGAAATTTTAAATATCGAACACAACTAGCTAGCTCTTAGAAATCATGCCATCCCCGATTATTCAAACTTTGTATTTTAAATAAAATTTGATATTATTATTCTCTTTATCTTCCTATGTATATATTGATAAAAAACAGATAAAATGGAAGCTCTCCCTAAAATAAACAGGCAGAGCAATCTTGCAATTTTATGAGCAAATTTGATTCCGGCCAATCAAATCTCACTTCTCTCCTGGTTCCTCAAGTTACCCGGACTTAAAAAATTTTAAAACTTTTAACTAGATATATATGTTCGTTAAACTAGTTCTAGCGTATTCAAGTTCTTATAATGATTATGCTTCGAAAGGTAATATAAGAAAGCTATTATATAGTATTTTTAGTTAGTTTAAAATATCTGAAAATTGACCAATCATATGCCATCATTTAGTAATAGTATTTAATTAACTCAGTAAGCTACCACCGCTCAGTAAATTTCCTCACTAACAAATGCTAGAATTGAGGCTTTGTGTGATGTAAATTTTTTTGCCTTTGTATGGAAGAGAAAAGAGTAGAAAAATTTGACGTGAATAAAGTAATATTTATTATCAAACAAAAGCTTACTTCAATTTTTTTAAGAAGATAATATTACATTTGAGATAGAAATAAATCCAGATGAGTGATAAGAATACAAGAATTGCTATTGTTTCCACTGATAAGTGTAAACCAAAGAAATGCAAACAAGAATGTCGTAAAAGTTGTCCTGTTGTTAAAACTGGTAAATTATGTATTGAAGTTACTCCAACTTCAAAGATTGCTTTTATTTCTGAAAACTTGTGTATTGGTTGTGGTATCTGTGTCAAGAAATGTCCTTTTGATGCTATTACTATTATTAATTTGCCAACTAATTTAGAAGCTGAAACAACACATAGATATTCTGCAAACTCTTTTAAGTTACATAGATTACCTACACCAAGACCGGGACAGGTTTTAGGTTTAGTTGGTACTAACGGTATTGGTAAATCTACAGCTTTAAAAATTTTAGCAGGTAAGCAAAAGCCAAACTTAGGTAGATATGATGATCCACCTGATTGGGAGGTAATCTTGAAACACTTCAGAGGTTCTGAATTACAGAACTATTTCACTAAGCTTTTAGAAGATAATATTAAGGCTATTATTAAACCTCAATACGTTGATAACATTCCAAGAGCTTTGGCCAAGTCCCCAGTTAAAGAAGTCGAAGCTATATTAAAGGCTAAGTTGGAAAGAAAAGATTCATGGGATTATGTTATAAGGGTTTTAGAATTAGGAGGTGTTTTAAAAAGAGAAGTCGCTAACTTATCTGGTGGTGAGTTGCAAAGATTTGCTATTGGTATGACTTGCGTTCAGGAAGCCAATGTTTACATGTTTGATGAACCATCATCATATTTAGATGTTAAGCAAAGATTAAGAGCTGCTGAAATGATTAGATCCTTATTGAAACCAACATCATATGTTATTTGTGTTGAACACGATTTGTCAGTGTTAGATTATTTATCAGATTTTGTTTGTATTTTGTATGGTGCTCCATCAGTGTATGGTGTTGTTACTTTGCCAGCATCTGTTAGAGAAGGTATCAATATTTTCTTAGATGGTCACATTCCAACAGAGAATATGAGATTTAGAACTGAATCCTTACAATTCAGATTAGCTGATGCAGCTGATGGCTTAATCCTTGATAAATCGAATGCAATGACTTATCCAACTATGGAAAAAACACAAGGTGATTTCCACTTGAAAGTTGAAGGTGGTGATTTTACCAACTCTGAAATTTTAGTGATGATGGGTGAAAATGGTACTGGTAAAACCACTTTCTGTAGATTATTAGCTGGTGCAATTGCTCCGGATGATGGTAAGTCAATTCCAAAATTAAACGTTTCTATGAAACCACAAAAAATTGCACCAAAATTCACAGGTACTGTTAGACAATTATTCTTCAAGAAGATCAGAGCTTCTATCTTACACCCTCAATTCCAAACAGATGTTGTTAAACCATTAAGAATTGATGACATCATTGATCAAGAAGTCCAACATTTGTCTGGTGGTGAATTGCAAAGAGTCGCTATTGTTTTAGCTTTAGGTATTCCAGCCGATATTTACTTGATCGATGAGCCTTCCGCTTATTTAGATTCTGAACAACGTATTATTTGTTCTAAAGTTATTAGAAGATTTATTCTTCATGCAAAGAAAACTGCTTTCGTTGTCGAGCACGATTTCATTATGGCTACTTATTTGGCTGATAGAGTTATTGTTTTCGAAGGCAAACCATCGAAAGATGCTACTGCTAGAACTCCAGAATCATTATTGACCGGTTGTAATAGATTCTTGAAGAACTTAAATGTTACTTTCAGAAGGGATCCGAATTCTTTCAGACCAAGAATTAATAAATTAGACTCCCAAATGGACAAAGAACAAAAGTCTTCAGGAAACTATTTCTTCTTAGAGAATACCGAATTATGAGAATGATCATATTATGCATCTTTAGTTTGAGACAATATTTGGAGATAGTCTGTTATTTTAAATTTGTCATAATTAATTGCCTGTACATTAGTTTTCAATTGCATTATTATTTCATCATGCATAATTATTTTACGTTAATGATATTCTACCAAAAGTTGTTTAGAACTATTCAAAGATTTAAAAGATTAGAGATCCAATAATTTAAAATTATTAATTATATTAGGATTGATAGACGTTCTCAAAAGTTATCGGTCTTTTAAGTCTTTTCTACGTTGAACTGCAAACTTAAAAAAAAGTATATTCCCTCTTGTTTGTTTATCAATCAAAACTTCCTAGTATATTAAAATATTGTAGATATCTCATAAAATATGAGAACCAATAATTGTAAATGTATATTCTACTTTAGGATATGCCTTTACAGTTTTGTGATAATAAATTCATCTAAGTATTGAATATACACTTTGGCCAAACACAAAAATAACTAGTCGAACCTATTAAATTACTATGGTGTGTACATATTCTTATTAAACCTTCCAAAAGTTTAATGATATCATTTTAAATTCAAAAAGATATGCCCTCCAAACATGAAAAACTTCAAATGCATTTTTCTCAGAAACTGTTCAAGGTCAAGAAACTAGGATGAGCATAGTAGTTAATCGAAGAGGAAAGTTCGGAGATCTCAACTATAGAATTGCAGCAACTCCGTAGAGTGTTACCTAAATTGAATCAATAATTAAAGCGCTTGATCATAACCAGCAAATTATAAAGGATAAGGTAGTAAAATTAAACCCGTATCCATATAATAAATCAAAGCCTCATATAATCCTACGAAGAGTATGGACACGCAGTTTTATTTTTCTGTTGTCAAACAGAAATTATTTCACGCCAATTTATTGACGTAATATCATACAAACTTAATTACTTTTATAAAGAATACTAACCAAAAAGATCCTCATTTCTTCTAGGTATTTTGAAAACAATGCTACAAATAATTCATTTTGCAGATCATTCAGATACACATGAAAAGTAGGATAATTGAGTGCTAGCTTTCTAACTATTTAAATATGTTCATTCTCTAAATGAACACCAAATATCCTATAATTCTTTTATTTGATTATAATTTTAAATTCCAATTCATCACATAGACTCCATAAAAAATATATAGCAAGTTTTGTAATAATCTACACTTCATACAGTATAAGCCGTTATAAGAAACTTTTAAATCACATGATTTTCATATAAATAAAATTTACTGTTAGAGTTCTGGATCTAAATGTAGTAATTCTCTTAAAGACTTAGTACTGGCACGGCTCACTACCTTAATAATACTTGTATCACTAACTAAATACGGATTCTGACTAAAATAAAACTAATTACTACTATCTAGCTACTTCCAGGACCCTAAGTTCTTTTTTCCTTCTAGGAACTAGGGTATACCCGCTCCTTTTTATATTCTCAAATCCTTGTCTGTTATGTGGTATTCTCAGCTTTATTTGAACATCTCGAAAGCTTATTTACCTGATACTACTTATATAGTCATTGCTATATCCTTACATTTTGTTAGAAAACTGGTACCGTATAAAGCTGGAAATAGGTTCTAGTTTCTAAGTAGAAGAACTCAGCGACCTTGGTTAAGCCTAGAAACCTCATTATATGTACTATAAGGGTAATTATAAAAAGATATGTAAAAAGCTTACTTTCTCAAGATACTATTTGCAACATTTTAGAGATATATATAGTTAGCGAGTTTGAAGAGTGCGGGAGTTATACGAAAGAATGTGGTATATGTATAAGGGTAGGTATCCTTACACAATTTATGTAAGAAAACAAGATTATTATCTACCATATAATGATAGACCACGTTACTCTAGAATAATGTGATAGATAGTATCACTGTCTATCACCCCTACTGTTTTACAACCATTTGCTCTATAGATAAGGGACTAAACCCCTCGAATTCCCACCCCTGTTTATATAGAAGTAGCTTAGATTGGTGACATATAGGTGATATACTATATTCAAGCTCAATTGTAAGTTAGAGAAGGTATCTATCATAGATATCTCCGAGTTCTCTTACATTATTCATCTTGTGGCAACTTGTCCGAGTGGTTAAGGAGAAAGATTAGAAATCTTTTGGGCTTTGCCCGCGCAGGTTCGAGTCCTGCAGTTGTCGTCAATAATTTTTTCCTTTTATTCTAATTTTTAAATGCAAAATTTGAGAATTATCTAGTCACTGTTTAGCCATATAGCATTTATATACTAGAATTGGAAATCTTTAAGATTAAAGCCAAGAGCAAAGTTATAAATAATTTTGTAATAGCTAATTAGATCAGCCGATCAAGGATATGGTTTTAAGTACCTCAAGGTACCTTTTTATAACTCGCAAGAGTACAAACCTCAAATTAATCTTGTCTGCCTTAAGTTTCATCTCACATGTGGATGCATATTTATAGATTGACTTGAAAAAAGCGTCTTTAGTTATATTTTTTTTGATCTGAATGACTTTTTCTACCAACTCCAATCTTAGAGCTATTGACAACAAAAGTTGGATTAGAAATAGGAAAATTTTCTGGGTCTCTTCTTATAGATATACTACCATCATAAAGGAATATTATAAAAATGTAAAACAGATTTTAATTCATATATTTTATTTTAGAACTATTTCAAGTTGGAGAAAGTTATTGATGCATATTTTTATACTAAGGATAGCAACATTTGCAACCTTATATAATTTAACCGCATTTCGAGAAACTTGTTTAAGATAATTAAGCTTCTGAAACAAATCACACGGCAAGTTAGTTGAAAAGCATTATATTAGAATAAACAACACCTCTATTTTGTTTCTGCAATTTCATAAATGAAAAAGTAAACCAAAATAAAAAGAAAGCTTCTAAGAACGGAAAGTTTCAAAGGTAAAATTTAGATATGGGTAGAATTGGATAATTTTCAATACTTGAACACAAAATAAAAATTACAACTATTTAACCATATAAAATTATCAGTTTGCCATCTTTTACGACTGAATATTAGTTTTGTTTAATCCGATGATGACTTTTTAACTGGTAATATCAAATACAAGACTACATAGTTGATTGCGGCGAAATTGACTTTCGTAGCATTTAAACTTAGTAACAGCATAATACGGAATAACGATAGTCTTAATAAACCACCTCCGTTTGAAATCTGGAGTTCACTTTACATTAAGATATACATTTTTTAGCAATGTTATTGCTTCTTAAAAGTTGTTCTATGACAGTACTAGAAACAAGCTGTAGCTACAGCTACAATCAAATAGATTCTAATTTTCGATTTGATCATGTCGCACAAGGAGATTTTAATACTCGTGGGTTCGAACCCATTATGAGGCAAATCTCTAAAAATTTCTCACTCATCTCCATCTCAGAATTTAGGATGTGAAAAAAATTTATAAAATGGTTCTTCATTGAACAAATTGCATCATAAGCTTATTATATATTTCTATATATTGAAATAATATTGTCATTCTTTCAAAATGCAACTTGCTGTCCACCAAGATGATGCAGATATCTTATTAAAGGAAAAAAATAACTTAAATGAATCTGTTTTAGATAAATATAGAGTTGCAGGACAAATAAGTCAGACTGGTCTAAAATATGTTATCTCATTGATTAACGATTCATATCATCTAGGTAAAACTGAAAAGCCTTATTCTTGTCAAGAGTTATGCTTGTTAGGTGACTCCTTTTTATTAAAATTATTATCGAGAGTTTACAATAATGATGTTAGAGAAAAAGGTATTTCAACGCCAGTTTCAATTGAATTGAATGAAATTGTTAATGGATTTTCACCAGAATTAGACGATAACTCAAATTTTATCTTCAAGGAGGGAGACGTTGTTACTATTTCATTAGGGGTTCAAATTGATGGTTATTCTGCTAATGTTTCTCACACCATTGTAATTTTTCCACCGGGTATTAAGATTGATAATGAAATAAAACCAAGTGGACCATTATTAGGATCAAAAGCTGATGCAATTTGTGCTACACATATTGCAACTGAAACTATTGTTTCATTATTGGGTGTAGCTTTAACCCCTGAAAAATTACCAAATCAATTGAAGAATGGTAATGCGGTTACTGGTCAGCAGATTAGATTATTAGTCGACTCAATTGCCGAATCCTTTAATTGTGTTGTTGTTCCAGGCTCAAAAGTTAGAAGAATCAGAAGATTTTTAGCTGGCCAAGCTGAAGGTATTGTTGCAGAAAGAGATTTCAAAGGTGTGGTGTGGGGTGAAGCTAATCAAGAAGAGAGATTGTTATACAAATCAAACAAGTTAACCAGTAAAGACTTGATATTGAGTGATCCGTCATTGAAAAAACCTGCATCAACTAATAATTCGTCTGCAATCCCAACTGATGAATTTGTGGTTTTAGCAGGTGAAGTCTATCAAGTTGATATTAAAATGGCTCCTTTAAGTGAATTTAATGAAGTGGGTCTAATTACTTTAGAAGAAATTGATGAATTTACTGGTAAAAATAATAAAGACAATGAATTTAAGAGTAAAGCGACTATTCATATAAGAGATTTTGCCATAAATTACCAATTAAAATTAAAGACTTCACGTAAATTACTAGGTGAAATTGACAAAAGGTTTTCAGTATATCCGTTTAAATTGTCTTACACATCGCCCCATTTCCCAGTCAATTTAACTGATGATCTAAACACACAAATTGACTCAATTACCAAGGACTTGAAAAGTAATAGACTCGGATTATCAGAATTATCCAATAGACATTTAGTCAAATCAAGGCCAATTCAAATTGCTAAATTTATTCCATTAGAGAAAATCTTGGCAACCGCAAATCCTACAGGTAAACATGGTATCGATGCCGCTAAGCCTTGCTTACCTGGAATGGAATTGCCATTGCCAAACCTTGGTGTCTCCTCTTTGAAATTACAATCATTATTAAAATTTGGTCAACCTGTATCCGTTGCGAGAGAATTAACAACTGTTGTTATAAATAATATTAACCAAGATATCATTAGACTAACTGGTGGATCAAAGACTAGTGCTCCAAGCTGGGTTCATTCCAACTTCAGCTTACGTGGCGAGTACTTAGAAAGTATTAATCAATTAATACAATTAGCACAAGATAAGAGATTTGGTATTAAAATTAATGAGTGTCAACACTACAAATTAGACAAAATCATAGATAAACCTGTTGAATCTATGCAATTAGATTAGTCTGTTCTATGGTTATAGTTAAGTATGTTAATAGAAGTGATATGCGGAATGTATCACGTGAGTGACAAATTCCGGTGCATTTCATCCGTTGTGTCATTTAGCAAATAGCAAGATTGGGATATATTACATAAGCTAGTTAAGAAGATGAACCTGTAAATTACTGCACAATCTGTAAATTTCCGCGTAATAGAACTCGTCCGAAAGTTGTTTACTATGGCCCAATGAAGTTTTGTGTCATTTGAGTGGGCGAACAAAAGAAAAAATTGGATGAAGTGGTCTTTAAACCAAAACAATCGGAGAGTGCTCTCTTAGACTTCTAATTTTTGTATTACATTTATTTCTTTATTAATATATTTTTATTAATATCTGTTTACTTTTAATTTTATCCAATTTACACTATAATGTATGTGGTCTAAAATATCTTATCTAATTTAATTGATTACTTTCTTTAATGGATTCGTTATTTTGAATATAAGGGGATTTTAATTAGTTTCTGAATCAGTCATGTTGTTTTTTAGAGTAATTTAGGGGGCGAGGTCCAAATTATTTTTCATGATACTTTTATATAAGACCATCGATCTCTGTGATATCTTAAGAATCCATAAAGTACAATTAATCGATTGATTGGATTGATTGATTGGTTGTTCGAATGACTGATTTTGGCTATTTGTATCAGAGTTGCTGAAGACAATTTTTTCTTGTTGAGATCCGTGATAATACAAAATATAGTGATAGATCTTTTTAGTAAAGCTCACTATGAACCCCTGACTGTATAATCGTTGGTCAATTTAAATCCCTTTATTTCTTTTGAATCCGGCAAACTAATCATATGATTGCTGTGAGCCATCAAAATACTAACTATTTTCTTTAGAATAATGCCAGCCTCTCGTGAAGATTCAGTCTATCTTGCCAAATTAGCTGAACAAGCTGAACGTTATGAAGAAATGGTTGAAAATATGAAAGCTGTTGCTTCATCAGGTCAAGAGTTGTCTGTTGAAGAACGTAATTTATTATCAGTTGCTTATAAAAACGTCATTGGTGCTCGTCGTGCTTCATGGAGAATTGTTTCTTCAATCGAGCAAAAGGAAGAAGCTAAAGGTAACGAAGCTCAAGTTGCATTAATCCGTGACTACCGTGCTAAAATTGAAGCTGAATTATCCAAGATTTGTGAAGACATTTTATCTGTTTTAAATGATCATTTAATTTCTTCTGCTCAAACTGGTGAATCTAAAGTTTTCTATTATAAAATGAAAGGTGATTACCACCGTTACTTAGCCGAATTCGCTGTTGCTGAAAAACGTAAAGAGGCTGCTGATTTATCGTTAGAAGCTTATAAAGCTGCATCAGATGTTGCTGTTACCGAATTACCTCCAACTCATCCAATTAGATTAGGTTTAGCCTTGAATTTCTCAGTTTTCTACTACGAAATCTTAAATTCTCCAGACAGAGCTTGTCATTTAGCTAAGCAAGCTTTTGATGATGCTGTTGCCGATTTAGAAACTTTATCTGAAGATTCTTACAAAGATTCCACATTAATCATGCAATTATTAAGAGATAACTTGACTTTATGGACTGATTTATCAGAAGCTCCTGCTCCAACTGAGGAGCAACCTTCTGAATCAAAGCCAGATGAAGAATAAATTTAATATCTAGTGTCTCTCTAAGGTAAAAGCAAAGAAAAAAAGCTTGGGAAGAATTATAAAATTTTGATGAATAAAATGAAAAAAATCTTTGAAATGAACTGTTTATTATAATATGATGAAAGAGTAAAGTACGTGGTATATATATAATTTTTTTCCCTACCTTTGTTTTATGTTATTTGTTATTATTGTTGTTTCAGTGTTTTTTGTCTATTTAATTATATTACTATATTATTATATTCCACTGTTAAATTTTTATTACTTTTTAGAAGAGAGAGAAGGGAATACATGTGAAAAGAATGTTGATATATATAAATATTAGTATTATATCTCTTACCCTTTTTTATTTTTAGTTGTTTAGCTGTTTTTTATTTCATACAATCATCTTCTTATCTTCACATCCTTTTGAAATCTCTATCCTTTTTATATTAGCTTATAGTATTATACTAAATTTTACTGTTTTCATATTATATGTTCCATTTTTATGTTTATTTTTTCTGTTCAAGCTTCTTCTACTTAGCTATTATCGTGTTGTTTTATAATAAATTACATAAAATTGTTACAGTTTAAGCTATTCATAAGAAGTAGTATATTAAATAATTAACATCTAGATCTAACAAGATATATCTGGTTGGAATCACCTCAAAATTAGCTCATGGTGTTAATAAGAAATTTCTGCCAAAACCTTGTCGGTTCACTTTTTTCCTTAGTGACGACTCGACACGTAAAAAGAGAAAACAATAACACAACCTGTCAATCAGTGAAGCATTTACCCTAATTTCTTTATCAGGAATTAGTATTATTTGTCGATATTTTATATCTTAAATTAATTAAGGATGTCTGAACCAGTCGGTATCGCCAATTTACCTAATCAAAGGTATGTATTAATTAAATTCTTATACGTGTCCTAAATTTTTCAAGTACTAACATTTTTGACAAATAGATATAAGATTATTTTGAAACAAGGTGCTACCTTTACTTTGATGGTTGCTGGTGAAAGTGGATTAGGGAAAACCACTTTTGTTAATACATTATTTCAAACATCATTGAAGTGTTATCAAGATCCAAACGAAAGGCACAATAAATTCACTAGCCCTCACCAGACAGTTGATATTGATATTGTTAGAGCTATATTAGAGGAAAAGGGGTTTAAAATTAGGCTAAATATCATTGATACTCCAGGGTTTGGTAACAATGTTAATAATCATGATTCTTGGACTCCAATTATCGATTTTATTGACGATCAACATGAATCTTACATGAAACAAGAACAACAGCCTGATAGAGAAAACAAAAGCGACTTAAGAGTTCATGCCTGTTTATATTTCATTAGGCCAACGGGTCATTCTTTAAAACCATTAGATATTGAAATTATGAAAAGATTGTCCACCAGGGTTAATTTAATTCCAGTTATTGCCAAAGCTGATACTTTGTCACCCAATGAGTTAGACGCATTTAAGTCAAGAATAAGGGATATTATTGAAGCACAGGATATTAGCATTTATACTCCTCCATTAGAATTAGATGATCCAGCAAGTGCTGAACATTCTAAACAATTGATCGAATCGATGCCATTTGCAGTTATTGGTTCAGAAGAGGAATATGAGGTTTCACCAGGTAACTTTATAAGAGGAAGAAAATACCCTTGGGGTTTAGTCGAAGTAGAAAATGACCAGCATTGTGATTTTAAAAAATTAAGGAGTTTATTGTTGAGAACCAATATGCTAGATTTACTTCTCTCTACCAAGGAAATACATTATGAAGCGTTCAGATCATTAAAATTAGATGGTGACAATAACGACGGCAATGAATTAACCAATGAAAATGGTGAAATTATTAGAAAAGCAACAACAAAGAAGCCAAGGAGATTACATAATCCTAAATTCAAAGAAGAAGAAGATGCTTTAAAGAAATTCTTTACTGAGCAAGTCAAAGCTGAAGAGCACAGATTTAGACAATGGGAAACAAATATTGTTAATGAAAGAAATAGATTAAATCAAGACTTAGAAGAAATGCAGACTAAACTAAAATCATTAGAAGAACTGGTTAAAAAACTACAATTAACTAAACGTTAATACTGAAGTTCTTGAGTATTCATACTATTTATTCTCTCTCATCTATCTTTTACCGGTTGAAGAAAAAAATAAATAAGTTTTTTTGTTCATATTTGATGAAATTTCAACCATTACATCTTTATAATACCTATTTTCTCTTTAGAGTTAATTAGATAACTGTTTTGTTTTATTAATAATATATAGTAGTATTTTTTCAGTTTTCTAGTGATCGTGCTAATATTTTAAGATCGGCTGTAGGCGGGAAATGTTTTTCTCCCGAAAATTGGAATATTGAAGAGATATCAGTTACTTACGATATAATTTTTCTGAACTTTACATTGACTTCAAGCATTAAAAATTAGTTGTAAACATTTATATGAGTTCGTCAAGTTTATCTCCAAATGCTAATCATCTGCTTTCTTCTCTGAATATTACAAATGATCAATTTAAATCTCAAAAATATAAGAGAAACTACAGGGCTTGTTTGAATTGTAGAGTCCGTAAAGTTAAGTGTGACTTAGGATCAGTTGAAAATCCAAGGGATGGAAAATGCGCAAGATGTTTAAGAGAACGGAAAGACTGTGTATTTGTTGAATCTAAAAGAGGTGGTTCGGCAAATGTTTTGAATGGTAAGCGGAATAAGATAGAAAATCATAGAATAACTGGTATCAAAATTTCTAATCAGGCTGCAATAATAGAAAACAAATCCTTAACTAATACTGGTGCTAATGAAATAAATTTAGCTGTCGACTCCCATTCAATTCCACAGGCTAAACAAATAAAGAATAGTCTTGGTCAACATAAAATGCCATCGGTCTCCAATATTTTAAATAGTGAGGCTTCTAGAAAGGATTCTGGTGATAGTAATCAAGATGAGAAACAGATAGATACTTCTTCAAATACTCCAAATAATCATTTCTCAACAATGGAAGGTGCATTAGTATTTTTGGCGAAAGCAGCGGGTACAATTGCGAAAGCAGATGAAAGAGATAACATTGATGCAAGACAAAAGCATGAGCAAATTGAAGCAAGAATAAGCAGTAATAACAACTCAACTGAAGCCTTAAATGGTGAAACCACTAACTCAAGTAATCAGAATGCCACATCAATTTCAAATATATTGAATTCAAATTCTTTCTTATCCACTAAACCGAACCAATCAAATAGAGCAGCGATTAATAAACCAATTTCTTCAATTCCACCTTATATCAGACCAGTCAGCAGTAACAAGAGAATGACTATGCCGGCGGCTGAAAATGGATACGCAGTGCGACCTAAGGGTTCAAATAAGTTATCTAGCATTGACTATATTGGAGGACCAAATAGCATCTTAACTGAACAGGAAGCGGAACAACTAATATTTTTGTTCTTCACAACAATGCATCCATATTTTCCTTATTTGCCGAAATTCTTACATTCTCCAAAGGTATTATCTGGTTATCCAATCTTATTATGTGCAATTTTAACAATTTCTTCAAGATATCATCCATTTGAGAATAATGTAGGTAATGGTGGAGTTCCTAGGAATATTGAGGTCCATGATAGGTTATGGCTCTATGTTCAAAGATTAATTTCACAAACTGTATGGGCTGAAGCAAGCACAAGGTCAATCGGAACGATTTTTGCGTTTTTGTTGTTTACTGAATGGAATCCAAGAGCCATTCATTGGAGATGGACTGACTATGCTAACAAGGCTGACGATAATAATGAAACTGATTCAAGTATTAATAATTTAAATACGCCTAATATCAGTTCAAGTCAGGATGAACCAAACTTGGCTGGCTTAGGTGCAATGAGAAGAAGTTATAGAATGGCATGGATGTTAATTGGTTCAGCCGTGAGATTGGCACAAGATATGGGTTTTATGGAAATTAGCTCCAAAACTTTCTTGGCTACTCATATCGCTGAAATTAATTCAGTAATGAACATTAGTAGAAGGTCGATGTTGGCTCATTCTTTGTCAGAAGCTGATTTAGATGAAGATGAAGTTACCGAAGAAGACATGGAAGAGGGTGAAGATGATGATTCCAAAATTTTGGGAATGACCGAAGAAGATTTGAAAAGAATCTCCAGTGAGCATGTTTTAAAGTTTACATTGGCTCAAAAGGCACAAATTGAATTGTTGCAAATTATATCATTAGGTCATGAATCATTATATGGATATAAAGCTCAATTGGGTAGTCTAACACAAAGGCAAAATCTATCTGTTTTAAATATTATTAGTCCATTAATTAACAATTGGGGAAAAAAGTATAAACAATTCTTGGTTCCGTCAAATAATAAGTTATTGAAAAATGTTTCAAATTTGCAGCAGCATTTAATCAATCCGAATTCAAGAGTTTCCAAAGAACTAGCGGAATGTATTGAACGTGAATCATTTATATTTGAATTTCATTATGTTAAGTTATACATTTATTCATTAGCATTAAGTCCATCACCTAAAGCAATTCAGGATAGATATAAGAAAAAATCGGGAAAGCCAACATTAAAGTTGGATGAAATGTCTAAGTCAGCTAAATATATTGAACAAGCTTTTAACTCAGCTAACGAAATGTTATTGGTAGCTCACAGAGTTCACAAATTGAAGATGTTAAGATTTATGCCCGTTAGATGGTTAACAAGAATAGTGAGAGCCGTCGCATTTATTGTTAAATGTTATTTAACTATCACTGCTCACAAGAAGACTTCAAATCATTCATCATCAACAATTCCTACCTCAGATAATTTTGACTCAACTATTTTATCCTTATCCTTGATATCAATAGATGAGATTGTTCAAAGTATTCAAAGAGCCGCAATAACCTTGAGAGATTGTTCACCAGATGAATTACATTTATGCACTAGGTATTCAAATGTATTGATGTATTTATGTTCTGAAATGAAAACTAAATCAAAATATTATAACAACAATGCTGATGATGATTATGCAGAGAGTGAGTATAAAAGGCAGAAACTTTCAGAGCCGGTGTACAATAATAACGATGAATATAATAAATCTTCATTTTCTCAGTCGTACAATATAAATAATACTGATCTTTATGATAATTCAAATACTCCAAATCCTTCAAATACACCAGATCCTTCAAATACAAACTCTTTCAATTATGAACCTTCAGGTTATTTTGATAGAACTAATAGCGCATCTAACATTTCAAATAGTGAAAGCATGACTCCTAGCGAAGCAGGCAATACTCCATTACAAGGATTAATAGGGGACAGTGAAGTGATGGAATGGTTTATGAATAATAGAAATATTGGTTTGGATTTTGTTGGGCCGTGGACTGAAATGATTGAACAACAATTAAATTTAAATGATCAATTTAATTTTGATAATGCATTATTATGATTAAATATTTTCTTTCTTAGGACTATATAATCAATATATAGAAGGAAATATAAATATATATATTCGTTTCATTAAGTCATTAAACTAATAATCACTGGCTAAATGTATGTAACTCTTAAATTGAATCATCGATAATAGAATTTTGTATTTTTCGATGTTGTATTGTCAAGTCTCTGTTGATTTCCCAATATTGAATATCACTAATCATCGAATATAAAAGCTCTTGTGAATGAGAATCATAATTACGAAACAAGTCATTCATTCTTCCTATATCAACTAAAAAAGGATCGGATTCATATATTGGATGCATCATATGAGAAAGTGCCACCTCCGTTGCTGGCCCAAATTCCTTGATGTTCGATGAAAACAATCGTTGTGACTGAAGAAATGAAAGATTATGTGGTTGGATTAAAGGATTATAAAACATTCGATCTTGATAAAAAGGATCCACTCGAACAAAGGAATTAATATTTGAATTTAAATCTAAACTAAAACCAACTTCTGGTATTCTCTCTAAATATCTTTTTATCTGGGCTAACTTTTTCATACAATTTTGAGCATTGATATTATTCTTATCTGCCATATATTTTAATAGTGCTATGCCTTTATTCAATTGTTCATATTGTTTGCCAGTTATACTTGAAATGATAACCATTATTAACGCTGAATAAAGATGCTGGCTATCCCAAAATCCTAATATGAATAGTTGATTAGTTTCATATAACTTTAAAATTATATCAATGGACGAACATGAAGCATATAAACTTCTTGAAAATGCTGACTCTACTTCAATAGGGTTATCTATTATTGAGGTTGAATCCTTATTGAAAATTACGGTTAATAACGGTTTTGTAATTGATATTAATAATTGATGATAGCGTAATAATAAATTGGCGAAATTTCTACTGTCATGTTTTATTAAATTTTCTCTGTTATATTGGGTTAAAAAAGGTTGTTCAAAATTTTTGATTAGATCAGTTACACATTCCAATATATTCTTGACTAATAATTTTTGATTAAACTGATCAGTATTAATGTAATTGATTGAAAAGGTTCTAATATTTGGACCGTAAATTAATCGAACAAATTTGGCAACATATTTTGCCAAGTGGACATTGATTTCTAAAATATTGCTATCGAAGTTATCATTTAAATCATAAGAATTCTCACAAGGAAGGTCAACATCTGTATCAACATATTCAATATGAACCGGCAATTTCATTCCATAGGTACTCCATATTGTTTCAATAACAAATACGGTCCAGAAAATTCTCTTCAGTTTCTCTTTATGAATAAGTTGTTCAACCATTTTTTCTTCTGCGGTCAGACATGCTGATTCCTTTTGTCTATGATATCCCTTTGCCAATGCTGACCGTATTGCAACCCCAAAGTAATTGTAGACGGTATTACACCTACTCAAGTTAGCCGAATAAAGGGCCAATAACACTGCACTTTGAATAAACTGAATATCTATTTCTTCTCTAGTTATATGAAACAATTGAGAAGCTAACAAGTAATATTCAATACCTGGAATATTCTTTTTACCGAGGCTATGGTAAGCTTCTGACGACGGCGATACAATATTGAAAAGCTGTTCGCCAAATGCAAGAATTATAAATAGATAGCATAAAGATACATGACTAACTTTCTCGTACAATCCCTGATTAACAAATGTGATGTTCCTTTCTCGGTGATCAACAAATAGTCGGTAGATATTTTCAACTAATAGAAGCAACTCATTCATATCAATAAGATAGAATTCTGATGAGTAAGTTTTATAAACTTTGTCAATTAGCTTTAAGGCATAGCTCTTCTCAGGGAGTTTCTGATTACATACATTAAGTATTTTCCAATGCAACGATTCCTTTTGGAAATCTGGTAACAAGGAGCTTTCCAAAGAATAATCAATAAATAAATCATCATCAGCGTTCTCATTGACATGTCCTTGCATAGCGTCGGATGGTGAGATCAGATTACTTCTTGTCATCAGCTTAGGTTGCTGTCGTTCAACAGCAACGCTTGGCATAAATAGAATGTCCGATCCCTGCTTCAATAACCTTTCTAATTCTTCAACCCTACTATGCAACTTGTTCAAATCACTTTCCATAATAACAATTTTTCGATCTTTGGTTGGATATACACATGCTTCTGCTTTATTAACGCTTTTACAATTAGAGCACGGCTTCTGTCCTGAGCATTTTATTTTGGACAATTTACACCTCGTACAAGCATAATGGCTCCTGCCAAACACCTTTATGGGCTTTGGCTTATCTATACCATTCATATTGACTGTAATCCAAGATAAATCTTCGTTCTATGGATAATTCTTAATCATCTTCCAGATAATTCACAAAAAGAGTCTAGCTCAAAATATCACATGATTGATCAGAAAGTATCAACGATATTTCGCAGCTGAGTAGAAGTCAGTATCTAAGTCCGAATCTACGTGCTAACACTGAATAAAGGTACAATAAAACATATTCATATTTGTCTCTAAAAGTACTATATACAAAAACAATCTATAAAAAAACAATAATTTAGCTAGTGCTGAATACTTCTATGTTAGCAGTAGCTTTATTTCTAGCGGTAACGATACAGAAAGAAGCACCTTCCTGTTTGTCGGCTGAAGAACCACTGACTCCGTTATAACCAGTTTTAGAAGGATCAATTTCGCAATCTAATCCTACACAATCACCCGGGTTGTCACAAGTGATTCTGATACCAAAGTTTGGCTTCTGATTATTGAAATCATCAATATGTTTTGGATTCCAGCCAATTTTAACGTAGGTATTACCATTACTATCAGTATTAGCACCAGCAACATAAGGAGCCCAGTTACCTTGAGCTTTGTCTTGAGTACCCCAGGAACAGCCGTCATCGGTTGAGACACCAGGAGAGTTGATATAATAATGAGCAGCAGTTCCAGCCCAATAGTCAGGACCTGGGACTGCGATTGTTTGAGTGCTACCGCTATCAATATTAGTTGGAATTAACATGGCTTCGTTACCTGGTAAAACGGTTTGACAGAAAGCGACGTTGCCACCATTAGCGTTGTTGTGAACGCTGACAGTACCTTCACCATCCATACAATAGTCTTTATCTGAGAATGGTTTAGAAACCTGGCCGTCTGAGTTACAATATAAACCACCATTTTGAGATTCTGGGTAAGAATAAGTAGTAGCTTTAGTATCCCATTGAGCCATTAATTTCCCTGGAGGGCAGGCGTAAGGACAGTAAGAACCGGCAGTACAACTTTGATCTGGACTCATAGCCCAACCACCATTGGAAGAGCCTGGTGTGATTGCAACTAAACCGTCATCTTGAGGAAATGAACAAGTTGTAGATGGTTCACCTCTTTTAACTTGCAAAGGAGCAGCGGTAACAGATGAAGCTAAGGCAAAACTTAAAGAAATGACTAAGTTGGAATATAACATTTTAAAAATTTATGTGAAAAGAATGAAGTATAGTTGGGTAATATATAGAAAAAAGAAGGTAGAGTTAAACAATAAAGATTAACGGTAGTATGGGCAGTAACAAATGAATGTAATGTTTTTTGAATTAAATATTGATATCAACTTTACATTTTTAGAAGAAATCGACCTGTTTAAATAGTTTTCTGGATTTCAGAAAATCATTGTACTTCAATAGTTCATCTGCAAATAGCAGTTCTAGAATTAATAGTTAAGGCAAGAAAGGATGAAAATTTTTCAGAATAGTTCTAATGAAATCTGGGATATTCATCTTGAATCTACATATCTTAAGTAATTAAGCGAATAAAAAGAAATAATATAAATCTGCTTCCTAATAACCACTAACTAATAGCCTACAGAAAAAGAAAAGGAAGTTATGTGTCGAATATAAGATTTAGGGTCTACAATTTGTCCATACTACTTGATGTATTCCAATCTAGAACGACCAAATTTATTAAATCTGTATGTAGGGATGTATGCTACTGTATGAAATATCAAAGTACCACCTGTAGGTCGAAAGTCATAATGTAGCTCAATATTCATATAAGATGGTACTTTCACATTGCATCGTACAGAACTGCAAAAATTTCAAATGCACAGAATATCGCATGAAGATGCAAAATTTTAACGGTTCTTCTTTTGGCAAGAGTTCGCTAGTTGAGAATTTCTATGAAGTCGGAATTTATTAGATCTAAAGCTGATTACCTAAATTATAGGTCGAATGGCTTAAATAGTATTGCAGCTTACCTTTTCGACTGATCTTTTTATTATGTGCCCTAAGATAATGTTGCGAGCACCATATAACCCAACTAATGTCCGATGAGTTCTTTTTTTTCAGAACCAAAATATAACCGAAATTCCCATCATATCTCCTAATTCAAGAGCTGTATACACTGCTTATACGATATTGTGTAAGCAATAGTTCATATTACCGAAGTTCTACATCTTCTAGGCCTTAGATATTGGTCACCTCGTCTTAATGAAATACAAACTTACAGCTTAGGTATTCACCAGTATTATTTGGCTCATACACGAAGATGTGGTAAGTAAATGATATATCTTAAGGTGCTAGACTATTTACATAGCAATACAGCAAAACCAGACGTGAAAACAAGTACTAGTTAGTATTAGAATAGATACGTTCAACAGATAAAAGCACGTGATTATCAGATAGTGCTATGTAGAAAATTTTTGACCCACAACCTTATAAATCTTTAAAGAACAATTATAGAACACATATCTATCAATCTATATGGTCAAATGTCTTCCAATTTACTAGTAGCTGAACAAGTGGAGACAAACCTTGTCCATTACAATTTTTGGACAACAGTTAAAGCCCATACTATATCCGATCTCGACGATTCTAACTTAACCATTTTATCAGGTTTGCCGCCTAATAAACTCGAAACAAATGATCCAGAAGGTTTAAGAGAATGGATCATACCCAAACCAGTCTCTCAGAATCAAAAATTTACTATTAAAGAAATTAATCACTGGTTTAATGAAATTGGAAGTTGTTACAATGATAGAATACGACCTAAAAGAATTACGGTCGGTTTAGTTAACGATGATGCTACTGTAGTTTATTATTTTATTCATGATGGCATCGTTAAACCTCGCCAAAATTAATGAATTATGGTTTAATATTAATGACTCTCTATAAATAAAATATACAAATAATGTTTACTAAGTTACAAGTATGTAAATTTTATGTTTTCTTTTTAGGGGATCGCAGCCTTTTGGTAGCAATGTCGGTTACTTTTACTTCTGGTTCTCTAGAACTTGGGTTAGATGTAATCTAAGCGGTCGAAGGGGTATATGCCATAGGAGTATGTGATTCCTGATCAACTGAACTAGTAGTGGATGACAATTCATTTGAATTTTTACTTCCTGGTGAAGGGGCACGGAAATTTGGAATATTTTTTGTTCTGAAACCATAGATACCCATATCATCTTGGTGCTGGTCATCTTGGTACTTATATTCTTCCTCTGAATCAGTATCATATCCACTGAATTTTTTTTGAATAGATCCCGTATCTTCCAACTGATTTAAGTGTTCAAAACTATTGGAATTCTTGCTACTATTACTGATCGCCAACTTATTTTTAATAACTGAGCTTGAGCTACTGCTTTTACTATTATTTCTGTGACTTCGTCTTTTTAAAGATGATGCAGACCATGATACTAAAGATTCTTCAGCACTTGAGCTTGTGTGTCGTCTCTTCCTTAAATTTGGATTAACCACCGAACTTAAAGACTCTATATCTGCAAAGTTTGTATATATAATATTATCTGATTCTCCAGAAGAAGTATTAGCATTGACGTGTCTATCTTCAACGTCGTATATGTCGCTATTGTGATAATTCCCTTCTGGTCTACTAACATAACCGGAGCCGGACAAGGATTGCTCGAATAACTCAATATCTCTATCATTTCGTTCTCTTGATTTTAAGTTTCTTTTTGTCTTAGTTAAGCTTGCACCATAATTGCTCTGAAATAATTGACCTAATTTATCAAACTCAATGATAAACTCAAATAATTCGTGTTCTTTTATCAAATCAGGACCAAACTTAAAATTTTCGTACAATTCAATTAGCCTTTTAATGTTTGGAACTTGGTTTTTTTTTACAGCTTCGTTATCGATTAAATACATTTCTGATAAGTAAATTATAATTTCTCTGAAGGAATAGTACTTGGGTACTTCAGTTTGTGTTATATTTCTTCCGTTGATTTTAAATTTGTCACCTAAACTTCGAATTACGTCCTCGTAACAAGCATTAGGTGGTAACAACGAACCCTCACCAGAATCACTAATATTCCTCTGTTGAACATATTCAGGAGGCGAAACTCCTGGATGATTAATTATTATGTCTTCGTTATATAAGGGACCAGCTTTGACTCTCACTTCCATACATTCTTTAAATTTCTTATCAATTGCTTCAAACGTCTTCTTTGGAATATCCTCTTCAGAAGGAATATATACTGATTTTGATGGGATATCATTTAATGCAACTCTATTTTGAAAAATTCTCAGAAAATACATAATCAAAGCAACCACTAAAAACACAATACAAACAATAATAACAATAAACATCTTAATACCCGATGACGATGCTCCAGTGGTTTGAATAATAACGTCAATTGGAGTGATTGTTACAAAACCAAGCATCAAAGAGATCAAAAGAAGTAAAGAAAACGAATATATCCATCTAAATAGTCTTTTAGGTAGATTGAATATCCCTGTCTCTTCTAAATTCTGATTGAATCCTGAATATGTTGATGTAAACCTTCTAGCTGAGATAGCGGGTGAAGTTGGCAAGTTGCTAGTATCTATTGATCCATCTGCCTCAAATCGTGGCGGTAATTCTCTTTTTATAAACGTCTCATCTTGTATCTCCGACAAATTCATAATATTCTATTTCATGAAGTTCGTGAACGTCATATATTAACTTAAATTTCATTAAATTAAATATGCTGGTTAAAAAGAAGCTGTTATAGTATTATTTTATCAATGATGATATTAATGTTTATATCCGAGATAATTCTATCACTTGATACTTAAACCGGAAGTTCACGATAACTCTCGCATAGATTTCATTATTTCTGTACTTTATAACTGTCTACCCGATTGTTTATTACGGTTTTATATGCTAAAGACTATAAGAATGTTATACAAGAAAGTTAGACTGAATATGATTCTAAAGGTTCGACTTTTTCAAATCTAAAATCACCAACTTCATAAGAGTCCGTCAGCCTCACTAACGATAAACCTCGTGGTTTACCTAACCAATTAATGTAAATGTTTTTTACTATTGAATGAGTATCAAATATATTGATGTAATTACGTTGTTTATGACCACGAACGTTATTTAAATATTCTCTGGTTGTTATATTGAACGAAGTTAAACAAACATGAAAGATCAATAATAAAAATGGGTAGATAAATCCTAGACACCCATAGACTGCGAGGCATAAACTCATTGGATATTTTGCAATCGACTGACCAAAGCTATTAATCATGGAGGACGACGAATACTTGTAATGAAAGATATGAACAAACGAAATAACAATTAGAAAGGTACAGCATATAACGATAGAAATGAGGAACCATAAAAAATACCTGTAATTTCTAAACCCAACGCAATTATTAAGAAAAACGCAATGATGATCATGATTAGTTATACAAGAGTTACAAATACCACAATGGCTGGCTCTAGGCGGTCTCCAGATGTGACATGTCGAACAGTATTTAACTGAAACACCATTAATGTCATTTTTATAATAAGGGAGGTTTATGATATTAAAATATTCGTCTGGTGATTGCACAATCTTTGATTTTTTAACTGAAGTAGGTAAATGAATATTACGAGGTAGAACCCCAGGATCTGATGTTGACGCTTTGATAAAGAAAGACATTGTTAATAACCATAAATAGCTAAATAGTATGACAACTGAAGGACTTATATGGTGCCATAGCCATCTAGCTTCAAATATCCAAAACAAAATGCCTGCGGCTAGAATTAAAGATCCAGTTATGACAATGATCGGCTTTTGTTTCACAGTCCTTAATCTTCCCCCGAAGAAATAAAGATATTTCATGTCATCGTGTGTTTGAATTTGATAGTTTCTAGTATTTGATTTCTTTTCTTCGATAAATAAATTTGGATCTGTTATTAACCAATTAGTAACTAATTTGTGAATAAAAGGTAAATTTTTATGTTTTTTCATGAAATCCAGTTTTGGATTTTCATAGGATTCCTCTAATGGCATTGAATTAGTCATAGTTAGTTCATATTGTACAATGTGGCTGTTGATAAGCGAATATTATAAAATGGATATATTCCCCTAATGTGATCAGTGACTACTCGACTAAAATTTTGAATTTTGTGTACGATCAAATTTTATAAAAAGTTTGATTATCATTGAAGCTAAAGAGACCATAGATGAGTATAAGAATATGTTTAGTCGTTCTTCTATAAGCTTTAATGGCAGGCTTAGTAGCAGTCTAAGTAGAAGCTTTACTAGAAATGTGATTTCTACTTATAAAATAAAACCTATAATACATAAACAGTCATTCATTCAAACAAGATCAATAAAATTATCTACAACCCAGATAAGTGCCGTAAGAGGTTGGGGAACTATCATTAATATTGTTGCAGGTGCTTATATTGGTGGCTTAATCGTTTGCTTCGGGCTGTTGTACTTTTTATATCATGATGCAAATGAAAGACAAAATATTCCATTTGAGTTGAGCATTAAGAATCAAATTACTGCGGTTAAAGCCATTAATAAAGATGATGTTTTGAGAAGTCCTAGGTACGCCGTTAAGCATTATAGAAGATTGTTAATTGAATTAGCTCGAGAGGAGGATCCAAATTTAGACTTTGATGAAAGGTCAGAGGATAATAAATACAATGTACCGATTATGGACTCCTCGGTATTGGTTTATGAAAAGTCGAATAATTTTGCAAACTTTTATATTGACATTGTTTTAAGATATGCAAAAGCTCTATTGGCCAAGGGCCAATTAGATACCTCGATCAACGTGTTGAAAAGAATAATCGACGATGATGAAATCTTTTATAAGTTAGGTGATGCTGAAAGATTGTCCCAGTGCTGCAGATTGTTAAGTAAGGTCTGCCCAAATGCTGAGGATAAGTTGGCCTATTTACAAAGATCTATCAGCATGTTAACTTCAACTTTCTCGTCGTTGAAGTTAGACGAAAATTATCTAATTCAAGATAATTCAAGAGTCACCGATGAGTTAATCTCGTGCCTCAATAGTCTAGCATTCACTTTGGCCAAAGGTACCTCAATCCAGTTATTTTCCAAAAAGGAAAAGCAAGAAATTTTAACCAAAGCATTAAGTATTTATTTGTCAAATTTGAAAATCCTAACTAACATTAATGAAAAATTGCAGACTAACCAGCATAGCCAAGCTCATTATCCGTTGCTCAACTGCGATCAAAATAATATCAAGATGATCATAGCCGAAATTAAAGCCCATATCAGTGAGATTATGTGGGCTAAGGGCTTTAAGAGAAACGCTATATCTTGGAGTGAGGATGTGGTTGAGGAGATATATTTCGACAACAGCAACTCTGCCAGAGCCTCTCCAATTTTAATAAATGTTTTACAAAATCTAATCAACATGTACGACAACATCAAGGACGTGAGATCTAAAAAGAGATGTGAAAAATTAAGAAATGATCTATCTATATTCGATTCCGATGAGAGCAGTTGGTATGACAGTATCATTAATAGATTTAGCAAAATAATTTACAACAAGGGTCCTTTAGGTATTTTAGAGAAGCCTCTATTAGAAAGATTTGGTAGTCCACAACGTGTACCTGAGATCGAAGAGTTCGAAGAAGAAGATGCAGAATAGCTGTTGTGTAGATAGTTTATGTAGATAGTGTATACCATTTTGCAATGATTACGTAATACATATTTTCAACCAATTAAATGTATTTCAACTAGGATTGTTAATAAAGTCCGGGGCAATATAGGTATACAAAAATTTTGTGTAATTACCAACTATATATATTGATATTATACTTTTCTTTCCTTATACTTTACGTTTAATACATCAAAGATGTTATCATTAGCTTCCCGTATCGGATTAAGTTCCAGCAGACAAGCATTGTTTAGACCAACCTTAATTCGTGGTATTAAGACTATTCCACAGCCACCGGGATTCATCGTCGGAACTATTAATGATGCCTATGTTGCACCAAAGGCTAATAAGATTGAAGGATCAAGACATTGGACCTCTGAAAGAATAGTTTCTGTTGGGTTAGTCCCATTAGTTTTGGCACCATTCATCTCGGGAACGTCTACTGTTGTAGACTCAACCATGTCAGCATTATTGTTATATCACTGTTACGCTGGTTTCCAATCATGTATTATTGATTACATTCCAAAGAGGGTTTACGGTGCTTACTACAACTATGCTATGTACTTATTGACACTTGGTACCGGTATTGCTGGTTTCGGTTTATACCAAATCGAAACTAAAGAAGGTGGAGTTACAAGTGTTATTTCAAAGGTTTGGAAAGCTTGAATACGTAAGAATACAAGCATAAAATCCACGTATTCACATATAAGGTTAGCTTTTTCTCAATTTGTGTTGTACGAATGAGTTACTTTACATATACTTACGATTATTATCAAGCATTTTATCATTCTCAAATCATCGACAAATTTGTTATTTATTTTACAAAGTACATTGGTATTTTATTTATTTCTTTAGCTACAATTTCCCTTACAATAAGATAATAAACAAAACTATAAATTTTTGCATGTAGGTAACTTGCGTTAGCTCGATATGTCTGGTGTTTTTCTCTTCCTTGAACTTTGGTCAGTTTTACATTTGGCACTCTCTATCTGGCTATCGAATTCTTTTTTAACTGGCTTTAATTTGGTTTCAAACCAATGCTTTAGATTGTTTGTAGCATTCTCTAGCGACCTATTTAAAATATCATCTTCTTCCAATATGATTAGGGATTGATTTCTTGAATTGTATGCATCTCTTAAAACCATCGACTTCTTAATGTTTAGTGAGTCATTTTCATCATCGATTTTGATATCAATTAAACCATCATCAATCATCGAAATGAGAATATCTTCAAAGTCCAAGTCTGAGTACTCTCTCCCTGACAAATCATTAAGAGCATGGCCCAACCCATATTCTTCATTATTCACCAATTCACTAACTCTAAGCACAGAATTTTCATGTTCACTTATTATTGACAATATAGTTAATTTAATTAATTTAATAAGCATAGTTTTACCCAATGCAATGTAATATGATCTATATTTAAGGTAATGTGAATAATTACCAAATGCAAATAATTCTAAAGTATTGAGTAGTTTTTGCTGCTCTTCACTTATTCGTTCTTCAATTTTTACTTTCTTTAAAAATATTAAGTAATTATAAATCTTATTATCATTTAGTAAATCAGGTATTGATTCAATAGTTAAACTCATACTTTATTATTATGCCGTGCTATCTGCTTCATAAATATGATTCTCCAAAAAACGAAGACTCCTTAGGACGATAAACGTAGGACAACTAAATCAATTGATCTTACAGATCTAACTTATCATTTATTAACATTTAAATAAATATATAGTTATCAAAAATGATAGATATATCACTAAAACTCCCTCCTGTATATTAAAAAAAACCCTTGTAGAAGGACTGTTTGCCATATATAACAAGTTATGTGTTGACAAATTCAGGATATAAGTTAGCTATTATGCAGTCAAGTATCCTGACAACTAATAGTTTATTTAAATCGGATAATTCATTAATTAAATTGTTGTCTGATGAGTTGCTGTTGTAGTTAAATATAATTAAGAGTTTGTATATTGCTTTCTTGAATTCATCATTTGATTCATTATGATAGTAGCAAAAATGCCTTGAGAGGTTTTGGTTAACTGGTAAGCAATTTGGAATTTTAATATTTATAATTTCAAATATTTTATTCGTTAATTGATCAATTGTAACTTTTTCTTTTTGTGCTGACGGTTCACCTTGGTTAGTATTGTGAAATAAGCTCTCTCTTAGACTGAGGATTGTCTTGGAAAGATTTGCATCACTTAGAAAGCTTGATTCTAAAATCATATTTGAAATGTAATGTTTTCCTATTGAATCAATTTTATTGGAAATTGAATCATTGGTTAATATGCAAGTTTTTATGACTTTAATAATGCTGTACAACAATGGCTTTCTATTTGAGAAATTTGTGATTGTATTGATTAACGCAAATACTGAATTTTCAAGTATATTCTCATTATCATTTGCGATAACCATTGAAGGAGTTGAAAGATTAACTATCAAATAACTTATGGTCTTATAAGTCTTGTTTAGAAGAGATTTGATCTTATCTTTTACTGAAATGGACTCTTCTTTTAATTTTTCAGTTTGAGTACTATTTATATTAGTTTCTAAATTTTTAGCTATCATATCAGTTATATTATTCATCACTGTGTCTAGTATAAACTCAGGTGATGAAAGCTGATCAAAAATCTTGCTAAATATCAAGTCCCCGACTATTATTACAATTAAATTCATGGAGATCTTGGAATTGATTGGCCCAGTTAGTAACTCATTTTCAGATGACTGAAAAGTAGTAGCTACTATCTTTTTAGCCAATATTCTGAAGTAAGTTAATTGAGAGAAATCAGCTTCTTTGACATGCTCATGCCCTCCTTCATTTTCTGATTCATAAAATATTACATGGCTATTTGATAGAAACTCCTTTATTATTTTACTAATGTCTGTATCCTTAACATTATCATTAATAGTATTATTAGCTTGACAATTTTTAAGGTATTCACTAACAAATTTAATATTATGTATATCTTTGACATCACTAACGAAGTTAACCAAGTGGTCATTTAAAATCTCACTAATCTGATCTATCAATTGAACTATATTTGCCTTTTTTAGAGCTAATTTAATTCTTTTACCTAAATCCTTGACAAAATCACACATGATTTGATAGGTAGATTGAACAAACTCCATATTATCAGTATTTAATTTATTCAAGTACCAGGACGTCACATAATTCGTCATAACTGAACTTAAAAACAAGTGGACTTGAAAATTTAGTTCATTGTTGCTTGAATCAGCATCACCTGGAATTATGGTTGGTAGATGGTTCAATAATTGCCGTATTGAAAATTTGTCATTCTTTATCAAATATTTTGTGGGTACAAATATTTTGTACAACAATTGAAATTCAGGGGACTTAATTATCGGATCGTCCTCTGACCCCTTTGATACTTTAATCTTCAATTTCAAATCATTCGGAGCTGTATACTTGCTACCTTTAATTGACCTATGAAACGGATCAGCTGTTGTGGAGGATCTAGAACTTGAAGGAATATCTTTCTTGTTGGTAGCCGTTGTAAGAGAATGTCTAATTTTTGTGAGGTCACTAAGCAGTCGATTTGAAGACAATGGTACTTTATGATGTTGGGCTGATTTTCTATCCATAGATTTGGCTCTATTAAAAGACATACTCCTGATATTTAAGGATTTTTCGTCTGTTCCTTGGTTATATGTAAGAATGTAAATAATTATCTCAATTTGGTTTGCATACAGAGCTTAATAATATTAGAGACGGTACTAACAAATTTTTCAATTTTTGATATACTGTTATTGAATAGCTTAATAATGAAGCAGGTAATACTTAAAAGGTTCAATACCTCTTCATGTGCTACTAAATTTATGCCTCTATGTGAAAACTATAAAACTTTACGTCACATTCACTTCCACGGTATTACGCCGTTTGAAAGAGGTCAAAATATCCAAAATGCTATGGTTAATGCAAATTTAGATTTTAAAAAGATAGAGAGTAAAATCAGAAAACAGCAGAAGACAATCTCAGAACAAGGCTATAAGTTGAATGAGTATGAAGAAAGTTTATTAAACAAAATATTAGAGATGAAACCTTTTCCGACATTATTAACTTTTGAATTCGAAAATGTTTATACTGGGGGGAAGAAGATGAAGCAAGATCCTAATTTGCAAGAATGTATCAGAGGATATGAATCGCTAGGCTGTAAGTATTATCAATTAGAGAGAGGAGGCCAAGTTACTTGGCATGGTGAGGGCCAATTGGTTGCATATACTATTTTAGACCTAAAGCAATTTCAAAATTTGACTGTTAAATGTTATGTGGATTCTGTTTTATTGAAAGCCGCCCAAAACACATTGATGAACAACTATGGACTTAAAAGTTATACCAATGAGAATCCTGGCGTTTGGATGACTGAAACCGACAAAAAAATTGCAACTGTGGGCTGTAATATCCAGAGAGCAATCACATCGTACGGAATAGGATTAAATGTTCATCCCGACTTAAAGTTTTTAAACACTTATCCAATGTGTGGATTGCCTAACGCTAAAGCTACATCAATTAAGGCTTTAAAACTGGAAGTGAGTCCAACTATCAAAGAAGTAGGTAATCAATACGCAAAAGAGCTAGCTAAGCTATTAAACATAACCACCATTGAGCACATGGGCGGTGAAGATATAGAACTATAGATATTATTAAATATACAAAAACTAATATGCACATCGTAACTGAAATATTCTAAACATGCTACCCTTGATGCAGTAATGGTGGAATCATACTTAATCTTGCCTTTTGATCCTGCAAATCCAATCTAGACAAACTATACTTCAATCTTTCCTTTTTATTTCTTAAGAACTTCAATCTGGCTAACTTCGGCTCATCAATTCTACCTTTATTTATCTTATTCAATGGCAATCCAATTAACGAATCTCGTTTAGTAGAGCTAGCTAGCCTCACCGCTTGCAAATCATATTTGCTATGCAAATTAACTTTCTTTCTATTTAGCTTGTTTAACTGCTTTTCTATCTTCACTACCATCGCATCTATTTGCGGTTCCATTTCATTTTTGAAGCATTTTTTAGCATTGATTAAATCCAGTTCTGGAACTAGTCCAAAGACTTTACGAGTTGACAATACTCTCTTTAATCTCGGTGCTCCATTAGTTGACTCTTCTAGCACTTTCACTGATTCACCTAACAAAGCAACAGATTCTCTTAATGAACTCAAACAATTAGATAGACTATTATACGGATGTGCCATGCTTGTTCTCCGTTTGTTTTGATTAGAAGCTAAGGTTCACAAAATTTTAGTATAAATAATTGCGCGTCAACACTGTTTCTGATCTCAAGACAACTGTGATAAGATTATATGTTTTTCCTTTTTCCTTTGATGATAGTGTAATTCATTAAAATAATAGGTATAGGAGGGTAGTTTGCCATTATAATGAGTGTTACGGATATACCTTTGCATTTAGATGTATCAGCACAGCCATTTCCAGTGAAGAATAATCCTGTGAGCTCTAGTTCATCGAATGAGGTTGTTATAAACAGAAGAAGGTCAAACTCACAGTCCCAAGTAATACAAATTCCTTCTACACAGTCTTCACGCCAGAAGGAACACCCAACAAGAAGAAACCAATTCCAGTATTCTGTCACTTTGACACCACTAAATGATACATTTATTAAGAAGCAATTGACAGTACCTTATTTTCCAGAAACTAGAAAGTTAGGTAGACCAGCGGGGGCGAAAATAAAACCAGACATTACTAATGGGTATTTCGATTCCCGTGTGTTGAGCCGGAACCATGCTGCGATGTTTATTGACCCGACCAATGGTAAATTGATGTTGAAAGATCTAGGATCGTCAAATGGTACATATGTCAATGAAGAAAGAATAGGGTCAGAACCGGTGGAAATCAAAATCGGGGATATCATTTATTTAGGATTCAATATCCAAGTAGATACAAACCACAAGCAGATCAGTGCAAAAGTTGAGAATATTAATGTAATATCAAATTTTTTAAAGTCTACTAATCAGAACTATCCAGTTAAGAATCAAGATTCGCCTGAGTTCAAGCATATGAATTTTGTACAAGAACTTTTAGGTCAACTTCCCAATTCATCAGTGCTGAAGCGTTCAAACAAGGAATCAAATGATGAATTATCATTTGATAGCGCATTATTTGGTGATATCAATCCGAATCTAGAAGACAGCTTATTAGGTCTATATAATAAGGATAATACAGGGATATTTAATAATTCCCGAATAACAAATGCTTATAATTTAGAGAGCATTATTAATATTCTAGCTTCATGTTTGACAAAAGTTAAACAGCAAAACAATACATTGATTACGTTAGAACAATTTCTTAATAATTATCAACAAAGATTAAACGAAATCAACTCCAATTATTTAGAGCAAGAACTTGAAAAGAAGGTAACAAAATATGAAGATGAAATTTATAGAGAAAGAATAAATACCCAAGGAATCAGAAATGAGTTCAAACACTACAAGGATGAGAGTATGATCAAAATTGATAGTTTGAACAGAAAACTAAAAGAATCGGAAAACGATAAGAAATCATTATATGATGAAATTCGCTACTTATATACCTCAACTAACGACATCAAAAGTCAAAAAATTAATAACGATAATAATAATGAAGTTTACGACAGTAATGACTTGGTAGAAAGCAATATAAATGTAACTGCAAAATATAAGAGCTCTGATAATAAAACCAATGATGTTATTGGACATAATGTTTTGAATTCCTTTGGTGACATTAACGAAATCAGGTTAACTAATGACTTGAATGAACAAAAATCACCGTCTCCAGCTCCAGAAATTGATATTCTTGAAAAAAATGCTCTTAATTTCAAAAGTAATGATAAAAGAAATTCAATTGATGTAAGCTTTCAACGCGTCGATAAATCTGACAAAAATAACTGCTATTCTAGCACAAATTTGGGCCATCATCCTGCTTCAATGTCAAGTGATAATCAATCGATTCAACATGATTCCAATACGCATGAATTGACTCCCCCAGTTTCTGATAATGAAGACTCAAAGAAAGAGACTGATGAATTAAAAGAAATAGTAGATTCAACAAAACTGTTTGCTGATTCTCAATTGAAAGATTCCAATGGTCGAACAAATGAAGAGATTTTATCTCCATCATCGTTGTCGCCATCTACTACACTTAATAATCAAGCTACAATCTCAACTGATGGTCCAAATTTTAAAAGTCAGGGTATTGCGATTGGTTTATCTGTTGTAATCATTGGTTTTATACTACAAAGACTAACTAATTAATATTCTTTATATACATATTTAAATATTTAATACACTCTGGCTTTCTATATAATAGTGGATATTATTTGTGTCCTGTATATTACTGCTTATTTTGTCCCTTATAGGAACTAATATAAGAACCAAGCAATGTTATGCTTTAGTTCTATCAAATACATATTATATCTGTTGAGATGAATATAATTAGACATAAACCTTTCAGAAGTTGCCAACAGGTGGTTCAAGTGCGTCAATTCACATTAACAAGTGCTGCAACGGCCGTGAGTTTACTCGGATCAATGATATTTAGCGAAGAGAATAGATTAGCGAACAAAATGGAAAAAGGTGAATTACATTATAAGGACCCAAACGCTAAATTTAAAAAAATTAATCCGACAGATAACCAATATTTTACAAGACCAAAGCTGACTTATCCAGGACATGTCCCATTATTTACTTTTGAAAAATTGTTGATGATATTTGGTTCCTCAGTTGGATCATTTTTTCATCCGGAGCGTAATGAATTTATTGTTGCTTTAGGTGAATCAACTGCTTTTCCATATGTTTTGAAAAAATTGCAACATCAGATGCTTAGCGACCCAATTGGCCGCCAAATATTAAGAGAAAGACCAAGAATGACATCGACTTCCTTACATTTAGGTTATCTTAGACTGTTGCCAGAAAACTCAATAGGTAATACCTATATTAAATGGTTAGATAGAGAAGGAGTAAGTCCTGACACTAGGGTTCCGGTCAGATATATTGATGATGAAGAGTTGGCATACATATTTCAGAGATATAGGGAATGCCATGATTTTTACCATGCAATTACAGGATTACCAATTATTATTGAAGGAGAAATTGCCGTTAAAGTTTTGGAATTTATGAATATCGGTATTCCCATGTCTGGACTAGGAGCATTATTTGCTCCTTTAAGGTTGAAACCAAGTCAAAGGGAACGATTATATAATATTTACTACCCTTGGGCTTTCAAAAGCGGTTTAAATTCTAAGCCATTAATTAATGTTTATTGGGAGAATATATTGACGGAAGATGTCAATGAATTTAGAAAAAATATGGGAATTGAACAGCCTCCAGATCTAAGAAATTTGAGAAGAGAATATTTTGAAAAGTTGAAGAAAGCTAAAAAAATTTAAGAATTTCAATACTGCCATTAACATTGTATATAGTTTAATAAATTAATTTTGTAATAATATGTTTTGTCATGTTTTAGAGGTTATATTCTATGCTTCCTGTAACCCTTGAACAGGTGCTTCATAGTATTGATACCTGATCATTCGCGTGAGATTGGATATCGAGACGTTAGTCTTGCCATTCGAATTTCAGTTCGATAAACAATATAACGTTTATATTTATTCGTTGAGTGACTATAAATATATACAGATATCTGATATAACTGTGAATTTTTGGTTCTAATAGCTAAAATGTCTTCTTTGCTATACAAATATTTTTTGAAAAAAGTATGTCTCTAATTTTGATGACTCTCTCCGAACACAACTGACAGAAGTGTAGACTAAATTAGACCATATTGTGGCAATGGGACCGAACGAAGACCCATATTTCGAGGAAATACCAGAGGAGGACTTACATTTCTATCAGCGTAAGGGTGCCAAAAGAAAGAGAAAATTGCCTTCGTTCATTCCACAAAATGACCTAAAGATTTTGAGTTCAGCCAAACGTAAAGCTTATAGATTGGATTTACAACTTAGTCTATGCGGCTTGAAATTAGGTTGGGCTGGTATAATTGGTTTAATTCCATGGATTGGTGATATTATAACCGTGTTCTTAGCATTGAATGTTTTAAAGAAAGCGCTGCAAATTGAGGGAGGTTTACCTGCCAGTTTAAGACTGAAAATGTTAGCAAACATTGCATTTGATTTCGGTATTGGGCTAATTCCCATTGTCGGAGATTTTATCAATATAATGTATAAATGTAATTCAAGAAATTTTATCTTGCTAGAGAAATATCTAGTTGAAAAGTACTCAAAGGAACAAGGACTTTCAAATCCTATCTTGGATGAGAGACAATTAAATGATACAGAAAATCAAGGAATGCAAAATAATGTAATTGAATAATGTTGTAGTTTTAGCCTCAATCTATAATATAGGGTTAAAGCGTATTTGGACGGCATTTTGGAGCCAAGGACCCTACTGCAAGGACATGAATCAAGTATTCATATATCATTCATTTATCAGTATACAAATGGCGGGTATATCTACTTTAGTTTGTCAAATTCTTCCTTTAAATAATCAAGCCGTGATTTAAAGTCATTAACAAATAAGTTCAATTGATCTAGCTTCAAGAAATTCAATTCTATTTCAATACATCTTTCAAGAACTAAGTTAATTTCTTTTAATTCATTTTCTATGTTTAACTGGTCTTTAAAATATGTCTCATTAATCAATTGCTGTTTACTTGAGACTGATTGATACGTTATCTCCGATAGATTGGATATATGATCTTTAATTTTGTATATTAAATAGTCAAAATTTAAAGCTAAACTTCTTAATTCAAGTGGATCTTCTTCTTCTTCACTCATTTATGTTAATTAATCTTAATTTTTATGTATATTTGAACCGTTTAATTATACTAGTGTAATCATACACCATATTTTTAGTAGAATCCGAGTCGTTCACTAATCCGCCCACTATTTCAATTTTCAACATTATACTAAGTTTTTCTTTTTTTTCCTTGCAATATACCACCCAATATATCAAGTCATAAGTTAGTTGACCATTGAATAATGTCGTCGAATTCCTCTTCTAGTTATTCACTCTCCAAGATTAATCCGAAATTATTACGGAGAATTTGTATGTATATCTCTTAGCCCTAGGTTGCCCCCTATCATAGAGTTGAGACTAACATAAATGATTAGATCGTGCTTGCAGGCCAACACTTAATGAACCAAACTTAGCGTTAAATTTAGAAATCTGTGATTATGTTAATTCGAAACAAGGTTCGACACCTCGTGAAGCAGCTATTGCAATTGTTAAATTAATTAGTCAAAGAGATTCACAAACATCTGAGTTAGCAATTGGATTACTCGATAATTTGGTTAAAAATTGTGGATATCCATTCTATCTACAGATTAGTCGTAAGGAATTTTTGAATGAATTAGTTAAAAGATTTCCTGAAAGGCCCCCATTACGTTACACTAGGGTACACCGTCTAATTTTAGCCCAAATCGAAGAATGGTATCAGACCATTTGTAAGACGTCCAAGTATAAGGAAGATTTTGGATATATTAGAGACATGCATAGATTATTGTCTAATAAAGGTTACGTGTTCCCTGAGGTCAAGCTTGAAGATGCAGCAGTTTTAAATCCTCCAGATAGTTTAAAGTCTTTAGAAGATTTGCAAAAGGAAGAAGCAATTGTTCATAGCGCTAAGCTACAAGAATTAATTAGGAGAGGTAGGCCACAAGATTTACAAGAAGCCAATAAATTAATGAAAATAATGGCTGGTTTTAAAGATGATATCATTGAAGAGAATAAGAAACAAATTAGCGATGATATAGCAAGGTTGAAAAGGAAAGTTGAAATTTTAGGTGAAATGTTAAATAGTGTCCAATCCTCAAATTCGAAGATTGATGATTCAAATGAAGCAATTGTTGAATTGTATTCATCAATCAAAAGTTCTCAGCCAAAAGTTACTAAAATAATTGAAGAAGAAAGTGATAACGAAGAATATGTTCATGATTTATTAGAATTAAATGATAATATGAATTCAGTGATTAATAAATTTCAATTGTTGAAGAATGGTGAGATTGATAAGGCATCAGAAATTAAAGTTAATGGATCTTCGTCCAATAATAATGATAATGAATTGAATTTAATTGATTTTGATGACGATGCTCCTATAAGTAATGATCAGACCGGTCGTGATGATAAAGGCTTTAATGACCTATTAAGTGATTTATCTAACCTAGCATTTACCAGTACTGGGAATGACAATAATGTTAATTTATTTGGATCAGGCGGTTCGATTGCGTTAGGTGAATCACAACCCGCTACTTTTCAACAACCTCAACCAACGAAATCATTTACTAATAACACGTCGTCTAATTTTGATTTGTTGTCGGACTTACATTCTCCTTCACCACAACTTCAATCCAACACTTCATCTCAGTTAGATCCTTTTGGGTTAAACTTTCCAAGTTCAACTCCAAGTCAAGTTCAAAACCCATCACAACAACAAGTCCAATCAACAATTTTAATTAATCAATCCGATTATTTAAAGATTGAAGTTGAGATATACAAGTCATCAAATAGCCAGGTGTTAAACGGGAAAGCATTCTTCAGTAATTTGCAGTCCTCAACTATCAGTCAATTTAAATTTTTATTGGCAGTCCCAAAGTCCTGTAAATTGAATTTAAAACCCCAATCAAGTGACATGATTTATGGATTTGGTAATCAAAGTTTAAGTCAAGAATTCTCAATTGAGAATAATTTGAACAAGCAATTAAAGATCAAATGGAAATCTGAATACTTAATTGGCAATGTGCGTAAAGAAGAGACTGGCGTTAAAGTGTTAAGTGAAAATTAGATTTTTATTGATAGTGTAGAAAAGGCAAACATTTTAAAATTTTTAAATCAGTTCTTTTTTTAAATAGTAATGGTCTTGTAGTTAACTTTTTTTTGTTAGTTTTAATTACTTCGACACTGTAATACTGTAATAAGTCATCAATTGAGCTACAATTTGTAAACTAAACATAAACATATATTTGATAAAATACCAAACCATAAAATATTGAGGAAGAAATAAAGCTACATCCATAAATTACCGCAAATTAATCTAAATAAATATCACTCATGGTTTGACTAAAACTTCGTCAATGATAAAAACATAGCCATTGTCAACTTTCTTAACTGATTCCACTTTAATCCACTCACCGTCATTTGCTGAAATTTCGAATTCATTATTATTTGATTCCTGTTTAATCTTGACAATATTACCATTGATCAATTTACTCATAATTACATTATCCTCTAGCAAAGTAATATTATTTTCAAAATCTGCAATAATATGGTTGTTTAAGAAATTATCTAAGTTTAATCTAATAATCAGTTCGTTTTCTTCGTCATTTTCCTTTAACGAATTTGGAAATTCCCAAGGTTTTAACCCTTCTAATTTTTTAGTAATTGCATCGTCAGTTGGCGCAATAATAACCATTTTCTCTTGTACCATCTCTGTTTTCTTAGATATGTCTGGATTATCTCTGATATAGCCAGAAATTATCGAAATTGAAGGCATTTGTGGTAATATTGTCTGCAATAGGTTCCTTGACGTATCTTCTTCGTTAATTGTAAGCAAAACTTGTTCACCTCCATTTCTCTTTTGGTTAATTTCTTCCTCCACTGACGATTTCAACGTACCCAAATCAACAATATTCTTAGCTTCTCTTTTTTGGTTTTCTTCTTCAATAGAATCTTTCAATGAATCCAAATCAACAATATTCTTTGGTTCCCTTTTATCCTTTTCATCTCTGGAATCTACTCTAAATTCTTCAATATTAACAACATTCTTTGGTTCTCTCTTTTGGTTTGAAACATCTTCTGCGACGCCGATTTTAAATTTTCCTAAGTCCACAATGTTTTTCGCCATAACTAATGTTATGACGCTTAACAATGTCAATAATTCTAATTTCATTTTAAAATATAGTAAAATAACCTTTGTATGTTGCTGTTTATTCTTGAGCTTATATAAAAACAGTCATGCTAAAAAGCAAATTTACACAAACTTATTTAGGGGTACAAAACGAGCTTCTACTATTTTCTTAATTAAGGTGTTACTACTAAATTAAGCTAATATGAAATATATTATTGCAATTCATATATAGAATATAAAACAAGACTATTCCTGAAGGTTCGAAATTGAAAAAAAAAACAAAGCTCGTCGTATAGAAATTTACAAAATTTAAGAAACAACCGATGTAGGATGATAATTAATATTAGATAATATTAAAAATAAATTAGCCAAAGGTTATAATAGTTAGCATATGAAAAAGGGAAAAAAATCTTAATTAAAAAAGTAAACAATTAAGAATAAATAAAAGTTTTATATTCTTTTTAATTTCAAAAAAATTTTATTTCAAAAAATAAGTACATTATGAGAAAGGAAAGTGAAGTGATTAGACTGTTAGTTTATCTAGTATAAAGCAACACCAAAGGCTAAGAAGCTGGCAACGACGGTAGCTAATTTAGCAGCAGCGCCGTTTGATGAAGCACCTGATTGCCTGGTAGTTGAGGATGAGGTGGATGAAGATGAAGAGGTAGCGGATGCAGAAGCTGATGAAGAATCAGTTGCAGTCGAGGAGCTGTCTTTGTTAGCTTTCTTTGATGAAGAAGATGAGGTGTTACCGGAAGCACCAGAACAGTAGTATTTATCACCTTTGATGTCACCATCCTTGTTCAATTGGTTGAATTCTTTACAAGATAATTCACCGTCAGTTTGTAAGTTGAAACCACCAGCAACTCTTTGTAAAGACTCAAAAGTACCGTTGTCAAAAGTACCATTGATAGTAACAGAACCACCAACTGTTTTCAATTTAGGGAAACCATCAAATGATTTTAATTGGGAGTTGTCAGTGACTTGTAAAGCACCACCGATGCTAGTAACTTTGGGGAAATCCAATTCTTCTAATTCATCGTTGCTGTCGATAGTTAAGGACTTACCTATGCTTTCTAAGTTTTTAAATTCAATTTTATCAATGGAAGATTGGGAAATAGCTAATGAACCAGTAATCTCAGATAAGTTTGCAGCTGAAAGTGAGTTGATTGATTGGAAATTAACTGAGTTGGCTGAGGTTAACTCATCTAAAGAGACATCAACTTTTTCGGCATTATAAGTAATAGATAAGGTGTCAGTAACAGATTGTAAACCAGAGTCAATAGATTCGATATCACCGTTGTTGTTAACATCGAATTTCTTTAATTTGTAAACGTTAATACCATCTAATGAAGTCAAACCAGTATCAGAGATAACAATTTCCTCTGCTGAAGTGATACCTGCAGTTAAACCAGTTTTTTGTAAGGCTGGTAATGCGTTCAAAGTTAAAGTACCGACGGTGGTTAATTGAGCTAAGTTTAAGGTAGCTAAGATGGTATCTTGTTCCAACAACAATTCACCTGAAACTAATTGTAATGTTGGAGCATTTAAAATAACGGTTAAGTTTGCGTTCTTAACTGCTAAGTTACCATAAATTTGTTTGACACCAGTTAATTCGACTGAACCAAATGCAGGACCTTGAATGGTAATATCACCAACAGCAGTTGCACAAGCAGCAACTTGTGCAACTTGATCGGATTTAGTAGCGGTAAAATCTGAGAAGGAACAAGCCTTTGAAACTGATGGAGTAGCGGTTGTTAAGGTAGAATCTAAATTGTTATGTTAGTATCGGAATTGTCCAATTAAGTTCGACCACGAGATCCTTTTGGTCTAAGCCTCAATGATCTAGTATTTGACAAAGCTTTGGTTGAGCAATTGATCCCTTGTACTGCCAACAACAGATAGAAGTCAACACCTCGATATTAATTTTCTCCCATGTTCACCTAAAGCGGGATCTGACCTTCGACGGCTCCAGGTTATTTTTCAACTTAGCTTAACCTTCAAAATTATATAATACTTACTGTTAGCACCTAAAGCGATTCCAGATAAGGCTGAAACAGCTAAAACTTTTTTAAGTTGCATCTTTAGATTAAATTTATCAATTAAAAAAAGATAGGATCCTTTGAAGAAAAAGAAATATAAAAAAAAGTGGGAAAGGGGTTATTTTAATAATTTATGAGAAAAGACTTCTGATTTTAGTACCGCCTCGAGAACTCTCTCGAAAATTTTCGAAGCAAAAAAATTAATTTTTAACATACCCAAAATTTCCGAGGGTAAACAATAGTAGACGAAATCAATAGGACATAATATAAATATTTACATTCTCCAGCCATTTTGAAAGTTTCAAAATACTGGGATGCAACGGAAGAATAGTCAATATAATTAGCAATCTTACTTGTTTTACCTGAAAACCGCAGTTTTATTGTTTGGAGATATTACTTACCTCCATGCGCTTAATACTAATTACTATCTTCGGAATATTTATTATTATTTGAGTGAGTAATAAGCTTATACAATAAGAGTATTATATATTGGTTTATGTCGTGGCGGGTATACAAATTAGTCAATAACCGGTTTAGTAAAGATATGTCGGCTCGAATCAGACAGTTGAAATTCAATTACTATTCAGTTTTTGTCCAAGTGTCAATCAACTGCGACCGAGAATTTCCTTTTTGGGAAATATAATAACATATGATTCAGTTCAATTCTTCCGGTATTTCGAGGATAAGGGATAACACGTACATTGTTAGAGACGACGCAAGAAGTACAATAAATGTGAAGAGAACGTGCGTTTTCTGATGCTATGAGCTCCTCATTACATAACATGAATGAATGTATGGCAATATTTTTGGGAGCTATTTTGAAGCTTCAAATAAGCAGATAAGACTATACAGCTAAAAACATTCGATATGTGCAAACTATAATACAAACAGTTCAGCATATTGTCACTCGAGCCAAGCGTAAGAGCTACAAGTATAAATATACACCACGGTATGAGTGAACTTTACGTAAAATAGGAGCCGAACGTAAAAGGAGAATTTAGGGCGACGTACACTTTGAGCCGAACATACATATCTATCTATAGATTCGACAGAGATTAAACATACCGGCTAAAGTGGAGCGTTGACTTGATAATGGAAAACGGGTTACCCATATTAGTATAAATTGAGAATAGACAAATATGCGATTCCGATCTAATGTCCTCATTATCCTAGCATATAGAGATCAATCCTATTATCATTTATCTGACGATTTTCCAGTTTTGATGACACGGAATTAATACAGCAACCTTATATGAAGAATAATTTCTTATATCATAGGGTTTAATATGTGGCGTATTTCGTAACATCTTTGTGTGGCTATTAATAGATGATACATAAATAATAGCCAATATGGTACCCCACCCTTGAGATACTGTAGATTATACTTTATCTAATCAAATGATTGCCGTAGTTTTTTTTTTCATTATTATGCTAATATAGTTGGGGTATATTTTATTTGATGTATTTCTTGGTATGGCATTGGGCCCCTTTAAATGTTCACATTCTTCTGACGATTTCCAAAAAAGTACTCGATACTTGAATTCTTTTTCTAAATTGTCTAACCAGTTCATATAGTTGGGAATTATTCTTTATATAAAAGAATGATGCAAAGGATCAAGTAAAGAAACAGATAATGAAGAAACCACCGGAACGTAATGATATTTATTGTGATGGGTGGATCTGTTAACCTAAACATGTAAGTTGGACTGGTAGTTTTGGCATTGTTATTATACCTTTTACCTTTTTATGTAAAGATATCCACATTAAGTTTAATCTGAAACATTTTAATCATGATAAGACAAAAGTACGTTAGCACAAATTTCAGAGCTGGCCATCTGTCAGTATTTATTTTGCTAGGAGTCAAATGATAGTAAAATTATAAATCACCGATTTTTTTATAAATTGTAGATCTGATAATCTCCATCAATTAAGTATTCAAAGAGCACGATAGATGGTTGTAGTTTATTAGTTTCTTCCATTCTTAACTGAATAGTTTGGAAGTTTTTCAGATATTGGCACATGCATGTTTGAGTTCCAAGATATTATTATTCTTTTATAATTAAATCAAGTATAGAAGTTAAATTATAAGTTTAAGAGCAAGGGTCTGGATTATTACTTGGATTTGTTAATTTTAAATATTTTGCTTTGAAGTTGATTATATTATAAGCATTTCGTTTGTTCGAACTACATATTTCAGCCATAACTTAGCAGAATAAGTATGAATTTGTATTCCCATTACCAAAAGCAGGGTCATAATAGATTGATGCTTTCAATGCCTATGAAGCAAAGTGCAAAGTGGTGGGAAGCTTATTGAAGCTTCGAATGACTAAGTGTTTTAAGATTTTGGTATTGACAGTATTAATGATTGGCTTCAGATAATCTGTTTAAAGTAGAGTATAATTAATCTACAATGGAGCCTAAGATAATACTAAGCGTTTTAGCAATGTTCTAATATTTTTTAATAAGTTGTTGCACCTTAATAAATGCATATACAATAGGCTATAGCTAAGGAAGTTTCGCTTGACTGACAGATGGCAATATATAAAGCAACATCTTTTTTTTGCAATCAATACACAACAAATTTTGAGTAATTGCTTTTACAATAGTGATAGTACTTGCTAATTTCGAACACTGTTAACATTGGTTGATATTGGTTAAAGCATATGGCTATCCCATACTTGATCTTTTACTCTTCCTCTGTCGTTCTTCATCCAGACCCATTAAAAATCTTACATTTGGCAGCATTAGAAATATTCTCGTTCGCCATCTATTTTAGATAGTCCACAACTTTGTGTACAAAAGTGCTTGTGTTTATGGTCATATTCCAATTATAAATCATTTGCTATATGTCTACTCACCATGAACTTATCAGATATTATAAAATATAAAGAAAAAAAAAGAGGGTAATTGTTGCCTGTAGATATATTGTGTATCAGGTAAGAGAAATATATCTGGTCCCATAGCGACAGTAATCTAACTATTGGACTGATTTTAGACAATAGATTTTCCATTATAAGTTTATTTCACATTGGAAGAACTTCTTCTATTATAAATCAGGTCAAAAATTGTACTGGTACCTGTTCACATCTTGTATAGTTACTTCACAACTTGTATTTGCTTCCTTAGTTTACGATAGCTATTTAAAAGAAACAATAGAGATTTCCTTTAAAAGTTTCTATTTAACATCCTTATATATGTCTTTATTTTGAATCTATATGTAAATCACCTACCTAATTTGGAAGTTCCAGGATATATGTATTCGACGTTCCGATCGAACGACACTTCTCAGTTTAACAGCCAAAACAGTATTGTATTCGTTTTCACTTACTAAATCATTTATGCAGCATGGTTTTTTATTGTAATGTCCCACAATGTAAAATGATACAATGTTTAGAGAGATAGGCATAATTAAAGTGCTTGTAGAGATAAAATATTATGCTAACGAAGCGCTTCTAACAATAACCAAGTGGACTTGAAATCTCTATCTAACGAGACATGAACACCTTTCACTTCATAATTTACAAATAATTATGATAACAATAAATGATTAATCATGGCGAATTCAAAAAGATAGCTAAGTGATATAAAGTATTATTAAAAATATAAATTTTTTGTATGTATATATTGCTAGTTTTAAAAGAGCGCAAGATTGTAGAATCAAGTAACCATTACTTGATTTGTCGATCTTGCAATTTTATTGTATGTCAAACAAATGGCGTTGTTAAAAAGATTATGATTTAAACAATATTTTGCTCTCTCATACTGCTTACTATTGCTTCATAGCTTTGGTTACTAGGTGGTCTTAAGAACTATCGGATTGATATAACGATTAAAAAGAATGTTTCGATATTTGATAATGTGTATGATGATAAACGAAATCAAAATCAAAAATACAACTGAATAACCACACTATATTCTAGTGATTATTTGTAACGTTCCAGTGAACAATCAGTTATAAATGACGTTAGAGATATATATACAAAGTAGCCCTACTATCAATCTGTAGTACTATTTTACAAACAATTATCAATACAAATATATCACAGTTACTTACACACAATAAAGAATAAAAGGTTCTAAAATACAACTATTTATAACATAATAAACGATTGTCTAAATCAAACTTTTTCAGCTAATTCTTCTAATAACTTATAGTTTCTTGGTTCAATTGAACCATTACCTGGTAATCTTGAAGAACCCATCAAATAAGTGTCGACTTCTCTAGCACATTGTCTACCTTCTTGAATACCCCACACAACTAATGATTGACCTCTTCTACAGTCACCGGCAGCAAACAAATTGTCTTCACCAACTCTGTAGTTATTTGGATTAGTAGTGGTAATAGTTCCTCTCTTAGTTTTAGAGACTTCCAATTTATCAGCTTCTGGACCAATGAAACCCATTGATAACAAGACAACGTCAGCTGGAAAAAATTCTTCACTACCTGGAACTTCAGCCATTTGCCAAGCACCCGAATCGGAACGTTTCCACTCAACTCTAACGGTTTTAATACCTTTAACAGTACCCTCACCATCATCAATAAATTCTTTAGATAAAATAGAGTATTCTCTTGGATCTTTACCGTAATGTTCAGCAACTTCAGTGTGACCATAGTCTACTCTGAAGACTCTTGGCCATTGTGGCCATGGATTATCCTTTGGTCTTGCATTTGGTGGATTTGGTAATAATTCAAAGTTAGTGACTGATTTAGCACCATGTCTTGTTGCAGTACCTAGACAATCATTACCAGTATCACCACCACCAATAACAACGACATGTTTACCTTCAAGAGTCTTTCTAACTTCATCTAAATCGTCTTCTAACAAAGCCTTGGTGTTTGATGATAACAATTGCATAGCGAAGTGAATGTTATTTAATGAACGACCTGGGATTCTTAAATCTCTAGGAATGGTTGAACCAACTGCAAAAACAACTGCGTCGTTTGAATGTTTTAATTCTTCAACAGTAATATCTTCACCAACAGTAGTAGAACATATAAATTCAATACCTTCGGCTTCTAATAAATCAGTTCTTCTTTTAACGATTCCTTTATCCAATTTCATATTTGGAATTCCATACATTAATAAACCACCTGGTCTATCACTTCTTTCATAAACTTTGACGGTATGACCTGCCTTGTTTAATTGATCAGCAGCAGCTAAACCAGCAGGACCAGAACCGATAACAGCAACAGTTTTACCAGTTCTATGGGTTGGTGGTAGTGGTTTAATCCAACCTTGCTCAAAACCATGATCGATAATGGCACATTCGACTGACTTAATGTTAACTGGATCACTATTAATACCTAAGACACAAGCACCATTACATGGTGCTGGACAGATTCTACCAGTGAATTCAGGGAAGTTGTTCGTCATTAATAATCTTTGTAAAGCATCATACCATCTGTCTTGGAACACTAATTCATTCCATTTTGGAATGATGTTTGAAATTGGACAACCAGTATCGGAGGTACAGAATGGAACACCACAATCCATACATCTAGCAGTCTCATGTTTTAATTCGTCTTTTGATAATCTTGAAGTCATTTCATTCCAATCTTTGGTTCTTTCTTTAGCAGCTCTGTATTTTTCATTACGACGTTTGTATTTCATAAAACCTTTAAGTTTGTCTAATTTAGCAACTGCCTTCTTTTCAACTTCAGTATCTAAAATAGTGTCCTCAACGTCTAAAACTTTTGGTTCTTTACTACCATCTTTGGCAGAAGCAACTGATTTGCTTGGACGATGAACATGACCTTTTTTAATCTTAGCTGCCTCACCATTAGTTACATCAGCATCTGGATCTTCTTTGATTGATTTTAAGAATGTATTTAATTCATTCTTTTTAGCCTCTTCTAACTTTTTCTTTTCGGCTTCTAAGACCTTCTTATAATCATATGGTAAAACTTTAACAAAACGTGGTAAAATTCTGTTAAAATCATTTAAAATGTTGTCAGCAACTTCGGAACCAGTGTAATGACGATGGTCTTCTATTAAACCTCTTAAGAAAGCAATTTCGGAAGGTTCGGTAACTTGAGATAATTCAACAGTTCCAGCATTAACCTTATCAACAAAATCTTGAGCCATATCTAAAACATAGGCAATACCACCACACATACCTGCAGCGAAATTTCTACCAGTTGAACCTAAAATAACAACTCTACCACCAGACATGTATTCACAACCATGGTCACCAGTACCTTCTGAAACAATAGTGGCGCCTGAATTTCTAACAGCAAATCTTTCAGCTGCAATACCCCTAATAAAGGCAGTACCAGAAGTGGCACCAAAGAAAGCCGTGTTACCAGCAATAATTTGATCTTCAGCCTTAAATTTAGATGCTTTTGGTGGATAAACAATAATTCTACCACCAGATAAACCTTTACCAATATAATCATTGGCATCACCCTCTAATTCTAAGGTAATACCTGGAGCTAAGAAGGCACCAAACGATTGACCAGCAGAACCTTTAACATTGACATGAATAGTATCATGAGGTAAGCCTTGTTCACCAAATGTTTTAGAAACCCTGTAAGATAAAGTTGATCCTAAGGTACGATCAGTATTGACAACTTCACAATCAATAGTAACTGGTAAACCTTTTGCTAAAGTTAATTCAGATTCATCGATTAATTTATTGTCAATCCTGACATGTAATCTATGATCTTGTTTTCTAACGCAGTGAGTTGCAACACCTGGTCTAATAGTATGAGCTGGAGTTAAAATTGGTGATAAATCAAGATTAGCATTCTTCGTATTTCTTAAATCCTCTCTGACTTTCAATTTTTCGGCTCTACCAACCATTGCATTAATAGTTCTAAAACCTAACTTAGCCATATAGCCTCTTAATTCGTTAGCTAAGTAATAGAAGAAATTAATAACATGTTCTGGAGTACCTTCGAATTTCTTTCTTAACTCAGGATCCTGGGTAGCTATACCAACTGGACAAGTGTTTAAGTGACATTTTCTCATCATAATACATCCCATAGCGATTAACGGAGTAGTAGCAAAACCCCATTCTTCGGCACCTAATAAACAAGCGATAGCAATATCACGACCAGTTCTAATTTGACCATCAGTTTGCAAGATAACTCTACCTCTTAAATCATTTAAGACTAAGGTTTGATGTGATTCAGCTAAACCTAATTCCCATGGTAAACCAGCATATTTAATGGAGGTCAATTTAGCTGCACCAGTACCACCATCACCGCCAGAAACTAAAATATTTTCAGATCCGGCTTTGGCAACACCAGCAGCAACAATACCAACACCAACCTCGGAAACTAATTTAACTGAAGTTCTAGCTCTTGGATTAGAACATTTTAAGTCATACAATAATTGTTTTAAATCCTCAATAGAATAAATATCATGATGAGGTGGCGGAGAAATTAAACCAACACCAGGCGTTGAATGTCTAGTTTTACCAATTTCTTTAGAAACTTTATGACCTGGTAATTCACCACCTTCACCCGGTTTAGCACCTTGAGCCATTTTAATTTGTAATTCATCCGCATCAGCTAAGTAATAAGAAGTAACACCAAATCTTCCTGAGGCAATTTGTTTAATAGCAGATCTCATAGTATCACCATTTTCATTAACAATTGATCTAGCTGAATCTTCACCACCTTCACCAGTGTTTGATTTACCACCTAATCTATTCATAGCAACAGCTAAAGTAGAATGTGCTTCCATAGAGATAGAACCATAAGACATAGCACCTGTGAAGAAACGACGAACGATTTCAGTCCATGGTTCAACTTGATCAATTGGAACTGGAGTCGAACTTTCAAAATCAAAATCCAACAAACCTCTTAAAGTACAATTTTTAATTGCTTCATATTCTTTCTTACTATATGCGTCATAAGCCTTTTCATTTTTATTTCTGACGGCATCTTGAATTGAAGCGATTGCAGCCGGTTCGTTAATATGCGCATCACCACCATCTCTCCAATGATACTCACCAGTTTCTGGTAATGCAACTGGCTTAACAGTTTCTCTACTTGGGTAACCTCTTTCATGCATTGAAAATGCATCTTGTGCAATGTATTCAAAAGTGATACCTTTAATTCTAGATGCTGTACCTGCAAAGCATCTATCAATAACTGAATTGTCAACCCCTAAAGCTTCAAAAATTTGTGCACCCTTGTAAGATGCTAAAGTGGAAATACCCATTTTCGACATAACTTTCAATATACCTGAATCAATGGAATATTTATAATTTTCGATTATTTGATCATCATTTAAGTCATCATTCTTTAATAAATTCTCAGTCTTCATTCTAATTAAGGTTTCCATTGCCAAATAAGGATTGATACCATCGGCACCATACCCAACTAAACAACAAGCGTGATGTACTTCCCTTGCTTCGGCAGTCTCAACAATAATAGCAACCTTTGAACGTTGTTTTTGTCTAACCAAATGGTGGTGGACAGAACCAGTTGCAATTAAAGCAGAAATTGGAACTCTTGATGCGCCAGTCAAACGATCACTTAAAACAATAATTTGGTGATCATCAGCAATTGCTTTCGAAGCAGCTTGACAAACTTTGTCAATAGTATTAATATAGCCTTGAATACCCTCAGATTTGTCGAAAGTAATATCAATGTTAGCAACTGACCATTTTGGATAAACTTTTTCTATATTCTTAATAGCAATTAATTCTGAAGATGATAAAACAGGAGATTTTAATAATAATCTGTTACATTGTTCTGGCTTCATTTCTAATAAATTACCTTGAGGACCAATGTAACACTCTAATGACATGACAATTTCCTCTCTGATTGGATCAATAGGTGGGTTTGTAACTTGAGCAAATAATTGACGGAAGTAGTCGTATAATAATTTAGGTTGTTCAGAAATACAGGCTAATGCGTTATCATTACCCATAGAACCTAAAGCTTCTTTACCTTCGGCCATTGGAGCTAAAACCAAAGACACTTGTTCATGAGAATAACCGAAAGCAACTAATCTTGCATCGGTTTGAACTGTAAAGTCAGATGACAATTGGGTCAAATCTTTAACATTGATGTCTCTTGAATTTAATTTTGCGAACAAGTCATTCATAGTGATCATATTAGCTAAAACCCATGACTTGAAATCAAATCTTGATGCAACATTCTTCTTTAATTCACGATCATCAACGATCCTACCTTCTTTAGTATCAACTAATAACATTCTACCTGGTTGTAATCTACCCTTCTGTAAAATCTTTTCTGGTTCAATTTCGATAACCCCGACTTCGGAAGCGCAAATCATTCTATCATCGTCAGTGACGTAGTAACGACAAGGTCTTAAACCATTACGGTCTAAGTTAGCACCACAATATCTACCATCAGCAAAAGTAAATAAAGCAGGTCCATCCCAAGGTTCCATTAAACAAGCTGCCCATTCATAGAATGCTTTCTTCTTTGAGTCAATATTTTTATCATTTTGCCATGCTTCAGGAATTAACAACATGACTGCTTCTGGTAAAGATAAAACACCATTTATAACTAATAATTCTAAAACATTATCAAAAGCAGCAGAATCAGAACCACCTTCTTCAATAATTGGATATAATTTATCTAATTCATCACCAAATAACTCAGAAGACATGACACCTTCCCTTGCTCTCATCCAGTTTTTATTACCTCTTAAAGTATTAATTTCACCATTGTGGGCTGCCCATCTTAATGGCTGGGCTCTATCCCATGACGGAAAGGTATTAGTTGAAAATCTAGAATGAACTAAAGCAAAGTGAGCTTCATATTCAGCATTAACTAAATCGTGGTAATAAGCATAGACTTGATTTGGAGCTAATTGACCTTTATAAACAATTGTTTTATTTGACAATGAACAAATGTAAAACCAGTTATGTAACCCAATTGTGTGAGACGATTGTTTTCTTAAAATGAATAACTTTTTTTCGAACTCCTTTTGATATTTTGCCTCAAATTCTTCAGAAGACATTTCTTGAGCTGGTGATGATCCAATTGAACCAAAAGTTTCTGCCAAAACAATGGCTGGTTGTAAGATAAGTGGTTCTCTGGACAATGAAGCTGGGCCCAAAATTGAAGAATCATGTGGAACTTTTCTCCAACCCAAAACCCTTAAGCCTAAAGACTTGGCAATATTTTCAAAAGTTGTCTTTGATTTTTCAAAAACTGATTCGTCTTTCTTGAAAAAGAGGTTACCAGTACCATATTGTCCCAATGCAGGTAAATCAATATTACAGTGATATTTAAACTCTCTAACCAAGAATTTGTGAGGTAATGCACTTAATAAACCGGCACCATCACCATCTTTTGGATTTAATTCACCTCCTCTATGGGTCATGTTACATAACAAGTTCCTACAGTCGGAAACAATCTTGTGTGATGCCTTACCCTTAATATGACATGTAAACCCAACCCCACAAGCGTCCTTTTCTAATTCAGGATTGTATAAACCTTTTGCTGTTGGCAAAGTCGAAGCCCAAGACTTATTTTCTGGAGTTTCATCATAATCATAAATTTTAGTTTCAAATTCTTCATGAGGTAAGTAGGAAGTCATACTTAATGAAATGCTATATTTGTGTTAGTGAGAAGTTGAAAAAAATGAAATAAGCAATAATAGATATCACTAAAATATGGCTCTTGTAATAAAACAAGCTATCCCAAGAAATTTATACTAGGATAAAGAATCGAGTACACAACATAATATCATAGCAACCAGTTTGTTCAACTCCTTCAACGATTAAATATTGAACCATATTCCTAAATATTTAAAAAAGAGGGGTTCGAATTTGGACCCGGAATCGGCCGTGAACATATAAAGCCTTAAACAAATAAAATAAATACTTCATAGTGTTTTAATCACAAAGCTCCATACAAGGATATCTATTAAAAGCTCAAAGAAGCAGAGATATTGAATCATTCATACTTACTCTTTCTTTGTTGTTAGGTTTCTTGATTATAATTTATAAATAAGTTGACGCTTTCACTGCAAATTTTTTTAAAAAGGAATTCTTTTGATTTTTATCCAATCTATTAAAAAAATAAATGATCGAGATACGTATGTATGTATAAGTGTGTAAGTATCTTAATAGAGATAATAATTAGACCGATTAAAAACGCCAAACAATAATATATCCAAAATATATGATCTAATATATAAAATGGAATCAGAAGAACTACAAAAAAGAAGAAAAAAAAAGAAGAAAAAAAGAGTAAATGAAAAAAATTTCAACTACTATTATAGTACTTAAGATTAAAGCTGATGGTTGTAAATATTAACTTGATTAATTATTTGAATTACTATGAGCAAGTTGATTGACCAATCAATTTTGTAGATGATTCATTGATAACGATTGTGGGGGGAAAGAAGAAACAAGAAAATGAGTGTTGCACTACCTCTGTTTGTAGTAAATCTTGTCAATGTGCTTACTTTTTTGCAGAAGATAATTGGCTGCACTGCATTCGCTCGTAATATGTTACACAAAACAGGATTCTATTGCCGGATTAGGCTGATGAGTTTTTTCTATAGCTATCATAAAGAACAGGAGGTTACCATACACAAGAGTGTTTTACAAAATACAAAGCACAAAGAATTGGTCACATGTATTGAGCAATGTGTGTACAGTATAAATTGAATGACACGTATTGACTAGCCAGTTAATGATTGTAGGTCTATCTGTATAAGGAAATTATGAAAGTATCTGCATCACGGTACATACTACTAAGTTTCATAGTTCAGACTGTGAGTCATACGTGAACCATTATTTTTTTATTGTTTTACGCTTACTCGAAAAAATAGATTTGTTCGGGGCAAACGCGGGCCGTTGGGTTCTTTTCGTCAGTTTCAATTACTATACGGAGTTTAGACAATTTAAGCCATCGGACCATTCCGCAAGGATGGGAATCCGGACTTTATGCCAGTGATGTAAACCTTGAGGCAAAATAAACTTTAAGGGAAGGGCATGCCAATCTGGATCATAATTGGACTCCTCTTAAGAACGTGCGTTATCATGTGAGAGTTGATGGGAAATTTTATCACGTGGATACATATCAGCCTGGTAAAAAAATCTTAGAGATGCCACTATGACCATGATGTTTGTACTTGCTTATCATCCTTGTTTGATTTATTTTATTCATTGGCTGTGAATATGTCTGAATTAAGACAGGTCTCATTTCCTCCAGATGTTTTTGCAAGAATAGCGCCTGATGTGTCGTTGCAAAGACACTTGTCAATAGGCTTAAGACCAAACTTGAGAAACTTCAATGAGTTTAAATCGATCAATATTTCTACTGGTAACTTAAATAAGAATGAGAATATAGTAGGATCGTCAATCTTAAAAAGCGTGAACACAACAATAATATGTACGATAACATTGGGGATAGTTGAAAATTCTAAAAGTGATGATATTTTGTCTAGTCAGCAGGAGCATGAGTACTCGTCGGTGTATCCTGTTGTTGAGATTGCAAGAGGTAGATCGGGGGCCCCAACTGATGAAGAGATTATTTTATCGCAGAAATTGTATGAGACAATATTGCATTCAAAGGTTATTCCAGCGTCTTCGTTGGAGATAGACCATGGGATTTCTGTAATTGAAGAAAATGATACTATAAAGATCTACTATCCTGATTTGAACCAGGAAGAGTTTAAGTTGCTAAACATGAATAGCAGCAACAAGTCTAAAAGTTACTCATTTGTTTTATATGGAAATTTGAAAGTTTTCTCGAGGTCATGTCCGTTATTTGATCTATGTTATTTATCCTTGGTTCATGCGATCAAATCAATTAAGCTTCCAAGAATTTATTTGAATGATTTTAATCCGCTCAAAATTGCAATCAATTCTAAAAGTATGTTTGCTCGTAGAAATGATAGAAGCAATGAAAATAATTTAAATGTTGATTCAAATGATAGTCTAAAATACGATTTGGTAATAAATGGTGAAGAATTTGGAATTAGCTCAAATTTTGGTGTTATTAAGTTGGACCAAACATCAAGTTTATTAGATGATAATATGGAACTTGATACTAAATCTATTTTGCTAACTGATTTGGATGGCGAATGTGAAGAGAATTCGATTATTTCAAAAATTGATATTATATCAAATGAGAAGTACTTAAAAAGTATTAGTTTGATTGGCGGTGGCGCTAACATTTCACTAGATCTATTAAAAGATGCAATTAAAATATCAAAATTAAGAGCGAAAAATTTTGATAGTAATAACTCAATTGTTAATAATGAATAACTCTGTTTATGTCTGTCACATTTTCTATAAATATTAATAGAAATACGTATACATTAAAATATCACATAGGAAACATCAAAAAGGTATATATTACTTAAAGATAACAAACACAAATCGACTTAATCATCTTTTCTACCGTCAATTATTTCATTTACATTATTTTCGAACTTTGAGCTCATATGTGTTGATGATGAAATTTCTTGTTTACCATTATTCTTAATTTGAATCAATTTGCTATTATTATTTTCCTTAGAGATCAATCTTTGCTTTCTAATATTGTCATTTTCATCGTTAATCAAATCAATCGTTGACTTCATTGGCGGAGATCGTGATTTCTTAACTGTATAATTTTCTTCTTCATTTAATGCTTCCTCTTTCCTTTGTTCTAATTCTTTATTTAGTTCGGTTTCTTTTATTGCTTGATCTTCATATTTAGCGAAAGAGTAAATTTGATCTTTTAATTGTTCAAAACTTTGCCTTCTAGAATTTAATGACTTTTCAAATATTTCTCTACCATTATTAATTAGATTAATCAAATTTTCTCCTCCTAAAAATTCATTCGAAGTTCTTTTTCTATAAAATAATAAATATGCGGCTCCACTAACACATTCCTTTGGATCATCAATTTTAGTGACTCTACTATCATTAAAATAATACCATTGGTCGTCTTTAAAATTTTTAACCGATGCAGTATAATGGCCACCTCCTAATCCACCATAATGGTTATCGACCGCAATGAGATCATAAACTTCCTTATCATGCTTTGGATTCGAAATAAAGTCACTAATATTTAACCCTTCAATTGGGAAATCAACTACCATATCAATTTTATCGCTAAATGCTCTAGCACTATGAAATCTCTTTAAATGGATTGTTAAAATATCTCCTGTTGACCAAATCAGTATAGTTTTGGTAGCCTGCTTGTGGTCTTTACATCGTGGACAATACCATAAATCATGTTCTCCTAAAACTTCAGGAGCACTAAAAAGATTTAAGCAATCATACAATGATACAGTTGAATTTCTTTGTCTTTCAAAATGAGCTTTACTCTTTTCTAACTCTGGATTTGGAATGAATGATAAATCCTTCCAATTTTGAACTTTTTCATCATAAAAAAATCTCATAAAAATTTCAGAATCCCAATCACAAAGTAAGATTGTGTGCTTATTGACTAAAGCTGGATGATTATTCGTTTGTAGTTGATTTGTTGATTCAATTGGCGAATTTTCATTTGAAGGTTTGAGTGATTCTGAATATGACGGAGGAGGTGGCAAAGTAGTTGAATCATATAATGAACCTAATTGTGGTTCACATTCAGTATCTTCATCCAGCAGAGATTGTTGCGGTGTATTTTTTGATAGATTTTCATTATCACTTTCATTATTAATTAACACAAAACCGTCTTCAGTACTTGTTGATGATAACTGTGTTGAATCTGATGCCAAATCATTATTTACTTGTTCAGCTAAAACGTCCATTTCCTTTTCCAATTTTTTCTCATAGTCTGGATAATGATAATAATTTCTCTTCAATTCAGGTAATTCATTCGCTAACAACTTAAAATCATTAAAGCTGGGCTTATGAAGAGGAACATTCAAAACTGAATCACTTGCTTCATGTTGAGGGTTTTGATGCTGTCTATAACTATTAAAATGATGTCTGTTGTTGTAATTACGATAGTTTGATTTACTATCCTCATGAAGATATTTAATTTCAAATCCGAGACTTGCACTAACGTATGGATTTGCTAAAGAAATATCTGAATTATAACCTTCTTCTTCTTCCAAATCGTTATCATCCTTTTCAACCATAACTATCTCGTCTGGCGCTAACAAAGGAAAATCTTTAACTCCAAAATATTTTTTATCAGTCAATTTTAATTTATTGTATTCTTCTTCAATATCAATTTTTGATAAAATTTTAACTTGTTGTTCTAATTTTTTTCTAATTATTCCAAAGCTATTAATTTCAGTTTCTTTATTTAACACAATAAATAAAGGAATACCAAACGATTCATTAACATTATAAGATTTATCTGGATCGTCCACTGAGTTTAAAATTGGAATTATCAAATCAGTATCTGGATCATGAGGAATAATATAAACATGAACCTCATCAGAATGCTTAATGATATCATTGATTGGTAAAAATTTGTTTCTGGAATACTCAACTTGGAAATCGGTATAAAAAGAATTTCGAAATATCTCAAATAAGAATAATTGATTAGTTGGAACTTTTAAAAAATTACTCAAATATTTTAATAATTCGTCATAATTTGAGTTTTTATTTAGTTCAACTTCCAATTTCATAATTGGATTTTCCAATTTTGATTCATCAGATAAATCAACAACAGTAAATGTATGATACCACTTTTTACTAATTGGTAAAGGCAAAGTTAAATCATTAAATGGATCAAAAGTTATTGAAGTTTTTGAACAGTCTGGACAAACTAAGGTGGATTGGTATAAACCAGTAAACAAATCAGTTATAACAGAATCATTTCTCAATGTATGTTGATTCCAACAAGTTTCAGCTAGTTTAATTATAGCATTCGGATCATTAACTTCATCATCTTTTAATTCTGGTTTTTCACAATAGGGTTTTTGATAAATTCTATTTAAATCTTCGTGAAGAGCATCTAATAGCCAGCTTAAAAACTCTTGAGAATCTTGTTGAAGGTAGCCCAGAAACATTGAAGAATAATGACCAATAGTTGACTTGAATTCTCTAGGTGGTATACTTGAACCTTTGTTGGAGTTATCAAATAACTGTTTTAGTAACGAGCCAAATGAATTGGCAACCTCGCCATGATTACCTAAAGGATTTTCAAGGTTTAATTCTTTTCTAAATATATTATAAAGAAAGTAATAGTTGATTTCTGGAATATGAAGTAAACACTGTAAAGCCGAATTCATATAACATGTATTTCCCAAATTTTGTAAACCTAGATTGCCACCTGCATGAAGAATATTATCTATTTCGTATTGGGAAAGATCTAAATTATTCAAATAATTATCAATTGGAAACTTCTGGGAGACTCTATCTACCTGTTCAATCAAAATGTGATAGTTTGCTTCATTTACTCCTTGACTTTTTAAAGTTTCGTGTAAAACTCCGGGATGAACTAGCCTCTTGCTTTGTATTTCGTAGAAAAAATTACTTAAACTTAAAGGTATTGAAAATTCATTGATAGTTTTAGACTCAATGAACCAAATTCGAAAATTATTGGGTGATTTTTGAGGAATCTCCAAAAAATTGTTTCTAATAGCATTTAATAAGTCATTGAATGTTTTGGTTTTTGACAATCTAATTATTGGATTCTTATGGCGAGGATGATGATATTGAGATGGCTTTTTGACCAATTGATGTAAATAAAAAAGTGGCGGATTCCTTTCAACCTCCATGGTTCGAGACGCTTCATTTGTAATCAAAGATCTTGCTACTGGATTACCCTCAATCCCAAACCATTCAACTAGTAAATTAAATGCTTTAGGAGGAACATTATAGGTGCCTACTGGTTCATTATTCTCAGGATATAAATTTCCATGCGAATCAACGATGGATTGGCAGTTAACTGGCCCCAATTTGGTTTCTAATTCATCAAAGTTATCTACTGATAATTTCAAAAAATCTCTTAAATAATCTGCTGGAATCAAGTACCAAATATCTCCCTCCCTGCCTGTATTTTGTAATAGCTCCTCAATAAGCTGTCTCTTTTCTTCTAAATCTTTTAATATTGATTCGCTATCTGCAATAGACTCAGTATCCAGTGGTAATGCTAATCCTTGAGAATAGCCGCCAGGAATACTAGGTGAAGATTCCTCACTCATTTTAACAAATATATGGATATATATATTACTACCGTCTTTAAGCGTACAATAAAAGGTACTTCTGTGATACTATGGATGGGTTATATATATAAAGAGAGAATAACTTGAAATATTATCAAATCTGTTGACTTAAACACTGGAATATCCAATTTTTAGAGAGAATACAGTAGAAAAATTTTTGTTCGCACGAGTAGGTTTCAAGTGGTAGATTTAGAATAGCTAGCAAATAGTATGCTTACCAATTTGTTATCAACAGAAAAATATAATTAGGGTGATATGGACCGTAATAGACGTATATATATATGATTCCTTATATTGTATTATTTACTCTTGTTTGCTTAACTTTTTACTGGTAATACCTTTTGATGGCAAAATGTGGCTGACTTAGAGTAATAGTTGTATCAACCAGAGCACACAATTAGATTTTACCGCCAGTTAGCAATAAAGTAAAATATCGAATATGGAGTAGCATTGCCATAATAATAGAGATTAAAACTCTAGGAAATGAAGACATTTTGTTTTTTAATTTATTTTCTATCAATTGACCATGTTTTCTGTAAAAATTAGCAAAGATTGCAAAAAATTACAATCTTAAAAATTTCAAAACACAAATATCAATTTCAACAGAGTTTTAAATCAAATCAAGAAGTCATGAGATAGGAACAAGCAAATACTTCTATCAGTAACATTTGGCAATACCCAAAAACCATTTGTATGACAGATAACTCCAGATTTAGAAGTGGTCATATGAGTAGTCACATGATATCTTTTGACGTTAAATAGTGTATAAACAGCAAAAACACCTACAGCTCTCCCATGGTATACATAACTTTATCAAAATTTACTGTCTTCTACTACTTATAATACTCTATAGTGCTTCTAAGATAAATATTTGTCAATATTTGGGATAAAACCTTTCACAGATACAAGACTTTTTTGGTAAGTAATTGAAAACGGATATTCTTCTTTTTAGTTATCGTATCGGAAATACAACAATTCTTCAGCGTATCCTTTATCAGATCCTTAGTGCAAAATTCTAAGTTTCTATGTGACAATGAGTTCGGGATATGAAACTAATATAGACAATTCTGATGTCGAAATAATTGATTATATCTGTGGAAATGTTTTACCGGATTATGTGATCAACAAAGAGCTATTGCTTAATTGGCAATTTGAACTAAGTGATAGCTTGAATGATTACTCAAATTTGTCGTCCGTTATTGAACAAGATGTTATATTATCAATACCTTTTAATTCGACTCCTGAGGTTAGATATTTCGAAAATATAATTGCAAGAGTCGATCAAATTGATGAAGAAATATATCATGATTTCAAGATCATAGTGCTTGAAATTGTGATATCAGTAACATCGGTTTCTTATAAAACTAAGATTCATTTGCATAGACAAAATTTTCATAATTTTTTAATTGACAAATTATTGAAGCTTATACTAGACAATGCTCATTCATTGGATTTTAACAAACCTTCCATAATAAACCAATATATTAGATTAATAATAATATTTTTGGAATTAGGCTGTGAAATGAAACAGTTAAGAAGGCTCATCCATCCATTATTTAATAAAAACTTCAAATTGATTGATAAACTAATTCTACTTGAACTATTGAATCAAATTTTTATGAAGTTTGAATCTCATTTTAATTTTTATTTATTTGTCCAAAATTTTCCGATTGCTATCCCATTTGCAAATGATTCAAATTCATCGAAGTCTTTAACTATTCAGTCCTGGTTTAAACTCAACAGAGTAAATAATACGAATGATGATCCAGTGACTTTATTTGTACTAGCAAGTTCTACTAGTAGTACCTCGTCAACGTTGAAAGTTCAGCTAATCAACTATAATCAATTTTTAATTGAAATTAAAAATAATTTAAATGGATCAAGGATGCAATTTTCCTTCAATCAAATTTTAAATATTAGTGATAATTCGAACCAAGGTTTTACTCATTTTACTTTGACTTATGATAACTATACCAATCTAAATTTGTTTGTTGATGGTGAATACAGTGAATCAATACCATGTCCTGAAATACGTAAGCTTCTAAACTCCTGGAATAAAGTTTATATCGGTAATAACGAAGGTTTGATTAGCAATAATGACGAATTATTGATTAAGAACTTGACAATATTGAATATTCATTTATCTTATGAATGGATTAACTTACTTTACAATTTAGGCTTAGGATATGATTGGGATTTTAAAGAGTTTACAAATGAGAATTTATTAAATTTGTTGAATCATTTAAGTTTTAGAGGACTAACAAACGTTGGATTAAAAATCAAAGAACTAAAAAAAAATGAAAAGAGAGAAAATAATGACTTATTGAATAAAAGTTCTCTTACTAGCTTACATAAACTAAAATACGATTTATCACAAACTAATTTAATTGATAAAAATTTAATTGTTGATTTTCTATCTTCAGGGAAGATCAAACAAGACAATATATTATTTGACACTGATAATTGCTCTATTTCGATTATTGAAGAGCTTCCAAATAAAATTTTAATTCACCATTCAAATTCAATTCATGGAGCATTTTATACTATCGGCGGATCGTCGTTGTTACTAAATTTGATCGAATCATCAACTGAAATAAATGATTCTCAATTTAGAGATACTATTATATATAAATCTTTAACATTATTGTTTACCATATTGAATAACAATTGGAGATTAAATAAAGAGTTTGAGAATAGTAATGGTTATGGAATATTATCGATTTTGTTATCTAAGTACAAAGAAAATTTTAACAAATCACTAACCTTTAATTTAATGAATGATATTGATAATAATAAATCAATGGAAATAACCGGCTGTCATGGGTCAAATTTGTTAAATTTAATTTTAAATCATACTGGTTATGATTTTATTAATCCTTATGAATCAATTATAATTAATTCAACTGCTTATAGATTTTTAATATTAAATTTTGAATTATTTTTTGAGAGTGATTCATTCGAATATCTATTATATCAATTTCAAATTTTGATTCATGGTTCAAAGCTTAATTCATTTAACAATTTTGAATTAAATAGAATGAAGTTACTAAAAAAGATTTTACAATTTTTAAAATCTCCAGTATTACTTAATCATAAACCTTCGAGCTCAATTGCAGATCAATTATCATTAACGTTGAAAAGTATAATAAAAGCTGATACCTCAGTTGAAATCATTAGATCAATCTCGTTATATATTATTTATTCATTATATAATCCTGATTGCTCAGTTGATTTTGGTATCATAACATTACAATCCTTAACAGAAATTTTGTGTGACCCAAATTCTTCAATAAAAGTTTTAAAAAAGTTTTCAAGATCAATTACGATCCATTGGATTTTGTTAATATTTAATTTTAAAAATTCAAAGGATGTAGTTATTTGTGGTATTAGATTATTAAGTAAATTATTGAAAATTTTAGGACCTCATATAATTAAAAGATTTTTTCAAATCAATCATGGATTGGATATTTTGACGCAATTTTTAAAAGATTGGTGGGATGATGATGAAATAATATGTTCAATTTTTCTATCAAGTTTTGGAATCGTTTTGGTTGATGACGATGACAACAATTTAGTCTCAATTATTTCCAAAAAACCTTCAAATTTAAATCAATTACTTATGCCCGAGTTTTTAATTTTATTGAATAATTTGGTATTGAATTCAATGTGTACTTTAAGTTATAAAAGTGGTAAATCAATAAGTAGTAATCCAAGTTCACCAACTAAACCCTCAAGCGAAGAAAACTTGACAATATCATTAAATGTTTTACATTTAATCAACCAGTATACTGATTCAATAGAGGTTGGGTTTGAAAATAATACACAATTAAGACAATTATATAAGAAAAAAGAGTGGTTAGATGGTATTTTTGAACTATTAGGATACTTAAGGTTATCATTGAATTGGTCAACTATTGAAAATTTTAGAAATTTTAATCTATGCTATGAGAAGCTTATAAATATTTTAACAAATATGTTTATTTCGAGCTTATCCAATGGTTTCTTTGAAATATTTGAAAGTTTAAGTGATATTACAAAAAAATTAATTCTTGAATTAATCTTTCCAAAAATCTTTGAACATATTAACCAGTTTATTAATGTTTCAAATTTTATATTTAATGAAGAAAAGTTTTTGGATAGAACAGTTAATTTGTTAAATTATTATTTTAATGAATTTTTAAAGCAAAATTATTACATCAATCAAGAAAATTTAGATAATTTTATTACATGTATTTTATCAACAATTGAAACTAGTAATAATCAGCACCACGGTTTAAAAAAATTGATAAATTCATTAGGTGATCTAATCAAATTAAAATTTTTAAAATTGGATGATGAGGCAGATCGTAGCAGAAAATTAATTGAATCCGTGAAAATATTACTTTATAGACAAATTACCATTCTACAAGGTGATGTCTTCGATGATAGGAAATTAAGTGAACTAATAATTCTCATCTTAGGTAATTTTTTTAGATTGGCCCCTAATGATCAAAAATTAAGTATTGAATACATTCTTAATTTTTTGAGAACTTGTTACATCATGAATCAAAACCATTTTTCCAGCATTATTCATTTAATAGATAAAGATTCATCAGAATTAATTTTGGATTTTTTCGAAAACTTAATAACCAAAAATGATGAAGAAACATTAATCAGATTGCAAAAATTCCCAACTTTTTCAAAAATTATTAATAAAAATTATCAAATTTTGATTGGTAATTATAAAGAAATTGAATTTCTAAATGTATTTGATATGATTTCTGTCATGTTAACTAATGGTGGTAAATTAGGCTATTTGAATAATATTTACATTAAGAGTTTTGAAAAGGACTGCGAGCAATTGAAATTACTGATTATAAATGGAGAATTAATTAAGTTTAATAGATCTGTACAAGATCGACAGGAAAACATTCAATTCTTTACCTCCATTTATAATTCAATAAAACTTGAAACATCAAGGTTGGTTTATCAAGATGATTTAAAAAGTCATTATATTTTGGATTATATCGAAAATAGTGATAGAATGAGAAAAAGATTAATAGTGGAGGAGCAGTTATCAGATTCCGAGAAGCTTTCATATAATATTAATATTCCAATTAAACAAGTTGATTCGATTGATAGAAGTAGTTTACAAGATTTTAATTATATAATTGGAAATAGTGGTATTGATACATTGAGTCTTTCAACTAATGACTCATTTTTAGACATTAATGATGATAGTTTTGAAATAATTGATGAAAATACAGAGAGCCAAGAATCTGAAATTTCAACGAGTTATGAAGATAAGAATCGAAAAGTAATCAGGAGTTTATTTATGGGAGATCAGATTGTTGCACTATGGAATATCAGTCAGATAAATGGATTAGTTCCAATTGAAAGTTTAATGATTTTAGGTTCAGGCTATTTATATTTGATCGAAAATTACTTTCATTGCACAGATGGTAATGTAATCGATGCACATGATGCTCCATCAGAGCTAAGAGACCCATATTTACAATTAATTAATTCACAATCTAGTAATATACTCAAGAATGATAATAGATCTCATAGAAATAAAAATTGGAGTTTGGATAAATTAAGTTGTATATCAAAGCGCCAATTTTTGTTACGTGATATTGCATTAGAAATGTTTTTTAGTGATGGTGCAAGTATTTTAATTACTTGTTTATCCACTAAAGAACGTGATTCAGTTTATAATAAATTAAGTTCATTTGCTTCCGGAAAGGGCTTGGATTATGATTTAACTCAAGCTTTACAATTATCATCCTCATTAACTTCTAACCATGCAATAGCCAATAGCACTTCATTTTTCACTTCTAAGCTAGCATCAGCGTTTTCGCCAAGCTCCATGTCATCTTTATTAACGGCTACAAAGAAATGGAGAATGGGTGAAATGTCAAATTTTTACTATTTAATGATTATTAATACTTTGGCTGGCAGAACGTTCAATGATTTGACTCAATATCCAGTCTTTCCGTGGATTATAGCTGACTATACTAGTAACAAATTAGACTTTACCAATTCAAAAACCTTCCGGGATTTGTCAAAGCCAATGGGCGCTCAAACATCGGAAAGGGCTAAACAATTTCAAGAAAGATTTGAAGCATTAGATAGTTTATATGACCATGATTCGCCTCCATTTCATTACGGAACTCATTATTCATCAGCTATGATTGTTACTTCATTTTTAATTAGACTAAAGCCGTATGTTCAATCATATTTATTGTTACAAGGAGGTAAGTTTGATCATGCCGATAGACTATTTAATTCAATAGAAAGAGCCTGGAACTCAGCTTCAAAAGATAACACTACTGATGTCAGAGAGTTAACACCTGAATTTTTCTATTTACCCGCATTTTTAACAAATTCAAATCATTTTGAATTTGGTACTTTGCAAAGTGGTAAAAGTTCAAATGATGTTGAGCTACCGCCATGGGCAAATGGTGATCCAAAAATTTTTATTGCGAAAAACCGTGAAGCTTTAGAGAGTCCATATGTTTCAGCTAATTTACATTTATGGATTGAGTTAATTTTTGGTCATAAACAAAGTGGTCCAGAAGCAGTTAAATCATTAAATGTTTTTCATCATTTATCATATAATGGAGCAATTAATTTAGATAATATCAATGATGAAGTTGAAAAAAGGGCGGTTATTGGTATGATAAATAATTTTGGTCAAACTCCTATGAAAAGTTTCCACAAACCTCATCCAATGAAAGAAGTATTAAACTTACCAAACTTCTATTTAACATCAGTCGATATTAATAAACCTCCAAAATTAGTTTTTGAATCAAAATTGAAACAACAGATATATAAATTAGAGATTAGTTCAAAGAATAAGAAATGGATTGGCAGACCACCAGGTGTAAGTTCAGAGGATGACTTACTAATTAGAAAAGGAAACAATTTTAAACGTAGTAGTGGGTCATTAATTATCAATCAAACAACCTTTTTAAATATCCATCTGTCAAATATTGCTAGTATTTTACAGATTGGCCATAAACTATTTTTAACTGGTTCGGAAGATGGAATTTTAAATGTTTGGAAATGTAACCTTAAACCATCAACTAATTTACAATTTCAGTGTATTTTAAGAGGTCATTTCGCATCAATTAAAACATTAAAGTTTAGTAAAAGTTTTAAAGTTGGAATTAGTGTTGACGATGACGGTATCCTTATTGTATGGGATCTCACAAGATTTAAGTTTATAAGAAAAATCTCGCCACCTAGTTTTGAGGAAAAATTTAATGTTTTAGCATCAATTTCGAATGAGACTGGAAACATAGGTATAATCTACTCCACCAAAACGTCGAATATTTTAAAGATATATACTGTTAATGGAGAAGTCCTAATCACAAAAAACTTAAAGACCAATACACCTACGTGTCTTGCGTTTGGTAGTAATAATGACACAATGGTAGATAATGGTAAGCATCTGATTAAGAATAACCATACTTATTGGTCAAATGAAATTATTGTAATCGCATACGGTAAGTCAATCGATATTTTGGAACTAGTTCCCGAAAATATTTGGAATTTGATTGAAATAGATTCCTTGTGTTTAAATGAATTTTTAACGGGTTACATAACTGCTTTAGAATTGCTTAAACAGAATGAAGTCGATGCTGATGATAAATTATGCAGAGGTTATTTAAGATTAGTCTTAGGTGATTCTACAGGTAGAGTTTACGAATGGTAAGTATGGGTAGATTTATGTATATAATATATATCATTTTAACTCTATCGTTTTTGCTACTGTATTTTTATTTTAGCAGCTTCGAATGATGAGGGGTAGACTCCGTTCATTAATTCGGGATTTGAACATTTTAGTTAAAACCCAAATAAATTTAAGGAGATACAAAGACATAATTATACTTATTAAAACGCATAATGCCAAATATCTTAACAGAGGTAGTACCTCCCATCCCTGTTAAGACAATCCTTACTTGTTTGCTATGGTATTTGGTGTCATCGATAACATCTCAATTGACTAAACTAATTTTAGTTAAATTTTCATATCCGTTATTTCTAAGTCAATTTCAATTTTTGATTGGAGCATCTTTAGCATTAGTTTTCATCACAATAGTTAGAAAGCTTCCTAAAACTATTCAATGGTTTCCATTAGGTAGTGTTCCAATTGACTCGACTAGACCAATCTTTAATAAGTCAGTTTTGATTAAAGTTCTACCTTTAGGTTTATTTCAGTTTTGTGGGAAGTATTTTTCATTAAATGCAACGTCATTGATTCCCTTAGCGACAGTATCAAGTATCAAAGCGTTGTCCCCATTGTTAATTGTAGCAGGTTATAGGCTTATTTATAATGTCAAGTTCCCGTTGATTACATATTTATCGCTCACACCCTTAGTTGGAGGTGTAATGTTAATCATAGCTTCAGGTTCGCTGAATAGTACGAGTTCAAAGACGAACTTATTGGCCAATGAATACAATGAATTTGACCATAAACAAATTAAAGGGTTAATATTTTGTTTAATCAGCACGTTTATATTTGCTTCTCAAAATATTTATGGCAAACAACTAATTACATGGGATTCTGACGAGACTACTAAAAATCCCACTTCCTTGGTGTTAAATACTGATCCAAGTCGTCCAAGTACTCCTCATTTAGTACCAGATTCTACGTTTGTAAGTGAAGAGAGTTTGCCTGATAAACGAAAGTTTATCAGACTAAGAACGAATTCAATAAGGCTACCATATTCAACTTCAGATATAAGGTTGGATGAAAAGAAAGAAGAAATTAGCTTACAACAATCAGTGTATAATCAAACAGTTCAGCAGAATTATAATACCTTGAAAAACCCATTTGCACCATTTAGAAGAATGTTTGAAACTGAAAAAATCTCGAAGCCGGATAAAATGACAATTATTTTATATTGTTCAATGATTGGTTTCTTCTTTTCCTTCAGTGGTTTTGTAATGAAAGAATTACCAAGTATCAGAACCATTTACTCCGATGAACTGACCACTGTGCATGCTACGTCAAACATTATAACAGTTCTTGTATTGATCTTGTTAAATTCCATATCACACTTTCTACAAACCTTGTTAGCTTTCCACTTACTAGGTCTGATCCCTGCATTGTCGTACTCAATTGCATCCATGATGAAGAGAATTGTGTTGATTACCGTTAGTATAATCCTAGCCGCTGGTACTACTGCAAACAATTCTGATCACGACTCGGACAAATGGTTTGGTAAAATAAGTAACGAGCAAATATATGGCTTGATATTAATAGCCGTTGGTTTATATAGCTATGATAGATGGGGCTCAAGAAGTTTAAAAGCTAATTGAAATCAATTAATGAAATTGTATTATAGAACTTTGTATAACAATCACATAAAAATGTTTGGAAAGGCTAGAATGCCCAGTTGCAATCAAAGCTACCCAATACCTCTTTGATCTTTTACAATCAAACAAATATTAGATTTCTTCAACAACCGCGCCCGTAAAATCCATGACTACCCCTACCTACACGAATACAAGTTTCCAAGTATTCGTATTGAAGGTATGACTAGTTTACTCTGGTATGCGTTGTAGAGAGCAGCAGTTCTGGGTTTTAAGATTCTTAAATCTTAGAACTGACGCCCTACAATAATACACATACGTTGTACAATAGAGAAGAAAACCTTCCAAAAGTCTGCTTCGATAAAAATTCGGGGGTCGAGGTCAATTTATAGTAATTTAACACTTGCGGGTAACCCCTGACACAGGAAGGTAGTAAGAGTACATAGGGTATAACAGGTATGTATATAGCCATCCATCAATTATATAGACCTAATAAGGAAGAAGTGAGCTAATTATTATGAGTAGAGTTAATTTGATTTTGCTAATAGGGATATTTCAGTTTTTTTCGGTTTGTTTGTGCATCAGTTTTAGCGGACAAGTTATAAATGTACCAAAAGAAGTTCAAGATATCAATCGTCGAAAGAAAGTTGAAGTTTTGAACGGCAATAACTATCAATCAAGATTTGATATTGAATTGTTACCGTTAAATAATGATAGCAGTGACTTTTTAGGTATCAAAGCGGTCGTTAATAAAGATTACAAGTTTAAGTATAGAGGCTTAGATTGTGGAGTTTACGAATTAATGGTGAATTCCTATGATTTTGTATTATCAAATGACAGGTTTAGAATCAAAATTGATGAAGACGGGATAATCAGAGTATATGAGGACCATTTGAACCATTTGAGTTATAACGAGTCATCAGAAGTTGTTTTGAGAGATAATGAAACATTATTTATCGAATTTAAAGACCTAAAACAATTTTATGAACTGTCTGAAGGTTCAATTGGTAATATGATTCTAAATAGTCCATTTGGCTTCATTTTTAAAAGCAAAGTATATACTATATTATTTACTGTCACAATGGCGATGATGGCCACCCCATACATTATATCTTGGGCTAGTCCAGAGCTTGCTGATAATTTCAAGGAAGTCCAAGAAAGGGCAGCTGAAAGAAGACGTGAAGAACGCAGACAAGAGAAACTAAAAGCTGAAAGAGCAATAGGGGCTGTACCATCAATTAGAAAACAACCGGCTGGTACTTCAGGTCTAAGGCAAAGAAAATAAGGTGTTGTATATTACAGATTAGTAGTATATATATAATTTAATTAAACTTTAACATTCAATTTAAATCCTACTATACGATACCTACTAGCTATCCAGCAAAAAGTACCAATGACTGTTAAAATTCCGCATAAAAGTGCAAACATATCATAGTTATGCTTACTACCATTTCCGATAATAGCTGCACCTAAAGGAACGCCAAATAGATCAGCAATACTCACAAAGAAGTACAACAATCCGTATTTCTGGCCAAATTCATGAACAGGAGTTATACGACCTAAGCAAACAGGAGTTAAAGATAAAATCGAAGATGTAAAAAACCCAGCAATTGCTGCAAATGCATATAATACACCAATGTTTGAGCCAAAGGGTAACCATAATAAGAAGATTGACAAATCAATTCCGATCATCATTAAAACCATCACATTGAAATGTCCCCATAAATCAGACGAATGCCCTGGAATATATCTTCCTAATATACCACACGCATTAAAAATTGTTAATAACAAATATGACGAGGACTCGCTCATCCCTTGCGCTATAGCATAAGTAGAATAATAAGTAATCATCAACATTAAAGATAGTTCGCATGTAAATACAGCTGCAATCAAGAAACTATATTTCATATCTTTCAAACTTCTAAAATCTAAAAAGTTTTTCCCTTGAGCAATCAACTTTTTCATCTTATTGTCATGTTCATTGCTTGAATTAGACGGACCTCTTAAAACTCTCTCCTTAGCTAAGAAAATAGCAAAAAGCATACAGCCTAAACAGAAAAATGCTAATACTCGAATTGCCCAAGCAAATCCTAATTTTGGATACAACGATCTTAGCATTAAAGGCACAACAATCCCACCAACTGACCCACCAATTGTAGCTAATCCAGTTGCTCTACCCCTTTTTATTAAAAACCAATGACTGACAACACTCACTAGAGGCGTAATACATAATGCATTACCAATACCAACGCAAATAGATACAGCCAAAATAAATTGCCATACTGTTTGACAATTACCTGCAGCTATAAACCCACAAAACACCAATACTGTACCAATTGATAATGGTATTAGTGATCCTTTTTTGTCAAAATATGGTCCAACTACAATACCAAGGGCAAATGCCAATGCCAAGTAGATTGAAAATATCCATGAAATAGTTGAAGTTTGTGTATTGGCCAACTGATGTGTCGAAACATAAGTTTGAACAGCTCCAACTGAATTAATAACTCCAAAGTTAGCCGTAAGGCCAAGAAATGACCCCAAAACTACGCTATAAGCTTTTAGACCTCCGTCAGGATAGGATTCGTTATCTGAATAATCAGGCACATTCAATGACTCATTATCTAATTGTGAAGTACTTACGGAAACAATAACACTTGTACTTTGGCTATGATCAATTGAATTCAACTCTATTTCTTGTCTACTTTGGGTAGCCATAGTCATATTGTGCACTGGGCACTCCTTAGTTTATTCAAAATAAATATGTTAAACGGCTGTCAATTTTGAATTTTTCTCAGTTCGGTTGCTTTTACCAAGATAAGGTTTAGAATCATAGAAGACTTGATCATTTATTACAATTATATAAAATTATTTAATCGTTCTCGGCTTGAAGTTCCTGCTTTGCCTTTTCAACGTAGTTAGATTTACTTTTGTCGTAAGAAGGGCTTGGATTGTTCCAGCCGTTCACGTAATCGAAGTCGGTTTTAGCCCAATGAGCAAAAGGATAACTTGGTAAAGTCTTTACCGGTGTATCTTCTTTAATTATTCCTTTGTCAATTTGGCGCTTGATTAAACCATCTAAATACTCAGAAATGTGATCTCTGAACAATTCAAAGTTCTTGTATTTAATAATATCTTTAGGACCTTCGTAAATGATCTTTTTTATCAAAGAAGGAATTAAAGGCTCGTCTCTCATTTCCTCAATCGAATAAAAAATTGGATGATTGGTGAAGATAATAGCATTTGATTTAGGTAATCTTCTTAAAGTTTGTCTTTCAACTCTAATATTAAATTCTTTTGGATCAGTTGATTTTAAGTCTGCTTTGAGATTTGGTTTATACTTCGGTAACTGATAAACATTATTTATTTTTAACTTATGATCCCAGGTGATATACCAAGAGGCTCTTTCGACTGGATCATTTGGAGATAATCTCTCAAACCATCTTTCCATCGATTTTTTTAATTTTTCTTTATAATATGGAACGTCAGTATGGATAACATCTATGTTCCTACCAATCTTTTGATCAATACCAAAAGATCCACCAGGAAATGGAACTGCTGCAGCTACCAAATAATGTAAGCCATCTTTCGGGTTCTTTTTAACAATGTAAAAATCTTCTTTCGCCATTTTCGTAACATATAATAATGGATGTTCCTTTAGCGGCTGCGTCATATCCAAAACTTCCTCAGTTAATTCATTTCTAACAATTTTACCCTTGTCTCCCTTATCCTCTAATACAGTAAACAAGAGTGGATATCTTTGAAGCATATGATTGGTGACTATTTCCATTAACTCTAAACTAGCATCATAACCTTCTGGCAACCAATCAATATTTTCCTTGCCATATTTCTTCCATATTCTTTTCTTTTCTTCAATATAGTGCCAGTAATATTTATCCATATCTAACCAATGGTTTATGTCAAGGCGGAAAATTGCCATAGTCTGATGATATGGCCATCTAAATGGCCTCCAAGGTCTATCATCATAGTTTTTCACCTGTTCAGGCGTGATCATTAATGGCGTTGGTTGAGGCATTGATTCATTCATGGAATAAGTTTTGCTTTTAGATTCATCTTGGGTTTGTTGTTTAGAGCAATTAAAACACTTCTTGTGCCATTCTGTAACATATATAGAGTATTTACTAAAAATTGATGTAATTTGTTTGTGGGATAACAATAGCGAGATTACCAATCCACCAACCAAGATTAAGTAATTCAAATCTTCCATTCTTTTCTGAGATTAAAAATTGATCAATAACTGACTTTAGTGTCCTCTCCCTTTGTAATAGTAGTACAGTTAAATCCCTATTTATAAGATTTAACATTGAGGATGGTTAGTTCCAAATTTTAACCAAATCCGGCGATCTAAATTCAATTGCGAAAATCTTATCAGTAACTCAGGATATCAATACCAGAAACGGAAATAAATGTCAAAGCAATATGAACATAAAAAAAGTTAGACCATACAATATGATATCTATATACATATTATATCTATATATGGTAAAGTATCTTAATAGCTGATTTTATTAAAATAAGATTCGATTTCATCTTCAAATCTATTCAAAAATTCCCATTTTTGTTCAATGGATTTTTGTTTTAAATGGTGCGAGATTTTAAGGAATAATTGGTGCATCCAATTATCAACTAAAGTTATGTCATAATATGTTAATGAACCAATATATTGATTAAAACTTTGATTATTAAATTTTAAAAAATAATAACTATTCCTATTGAATTTTGACAGTAAGTGATTGTAGTCCTTTGATTCGAAAGGATTAAGCAAACTTGATTTATGGATGATAGCTGACTTGAATTTTTTGTCTAATAACAATGAACTTAATTTAAGAGATATTTCTCGATTAAGATTTAGTTGATAAAGATTCTTAAGCACCATGAATTTATAATACTCATTCCCGATAGAATTAAATTTGGTACATAAATCGGGTAATTGGTTGATATTTGATATTTTGTTGCTTCTAATCATATTTAAATATGACCTTGAAATAAAATAATTGACCAACAAAAGTTTATGCAACTCGTCATACTTCTTTAATTTTGGTAAACTAAATTCAGAACAATTCCAAATGAAAAAGTCTTTCGAATTCAGAGAAGCATTAGACGATATTTCAACATTAATTCGATCAATGTAATCTGAGTTAAATGGCTTATACTTTTTATTAAAAATGGATTCAATTATGTTAATAACTAAGCTTTCGCAAGCTATATGATCATTTTCTAATAAGTAGTAACTTAAAAATTCGTAAATTGACAACTTTTTAGGTAATATTTGTTTTAAATTATCAATTTTGAACGATTCATCCAAAATGTCAAGCATTTCAAACTTTGATTTAATAAAATTGTCCAAACCATAGGTTAAATTAGATCTATTAATCATAAACCTTAGATATTGAATACCAATGCCAATCAAAAATTCGTCGGGTTGATAATTCATTCCCAGCAAAGTTGGTAAGTTCAATTCAATTCTATTTTCTTTAATGTTATTTATAATTCTTTGTTTAAATAAAGCACTTAACGAAAATTCTGATTCAATAAATTGTTTGTTAAAAGTATCAAATAAACTCAAAATTTGATTATGATTCAAGTTTTCAATTAAGTTTATAAATAATAAGGTTAAATGATTAATCCAATTATTTAATTGACTATTAATTATTAGGATGGAAATATATTGAGAAAATTGACAATTAATTAGACTATTGTTAAACCTTTTACTAATTAATACTTTTTGGTATCTCTCATTGATCAATAAATTAAAAACCTGTGAATTATCTAACAAAAAATTGAAGAATTGGTTTGAATTTAATAATTTGTTCACTAAATTAAAATAATCAATTGAAATAGGGGACATATTTAAAATTAATGAATGTTTAACTGAAAATTTATAATGTAGATTACCAAATTGATTCCATTGAAATAAGCAATTCTTAATTTTATTATTATTCAACCAATAAGTACTTTTATATTTAGGAACTATGATCGAGTTGTTAATTAACATAAATCTGGTAATTTTTGATTGATCTCTCAAGACTGGTAAATTTAATTTACTTGTAGATTTTGGAATTAACTTACCATTAAATTTAAGATTGGGAATATTATATTCAAACATCAACCATTTCATGTACTCAATTGATTTTGAATAATCCATAGACTCTTTGTCGCCTAAGAAGTTTAATATAAAGGATTCACATTCATTTCTATTTACTAATGAATACAATCCTAGAAAAGTTGAGCTTGAAAAGTTTAAGTTTTCAAATCCTAGCGGAACCAAGTTTTTTATTTTAATTGATTGATTGATATGTTCAGTAACTATTTCATAATACTGATCAATATAGCTGTTGAAATTATTTGAATCATTTAAACTTGAATTAATTAAGTATTTATATATAATCAATAAAAGATGGTCTTTGCCTAATGCATCTATTTCATGTAACAAAGAAAAGTTTGGTTCATCGTTTAAGAAGAGTTTGTCTCTTAATGAAGCAGGTAGTTCCAATAATGGAACAACCGGGAAGTTTTTCTGTCTTTTCAAATTTAAGGAAGATATATTGGTTAAATTTAATGAATCAGCTAATTTTGGATTTGTCTTATTTTGTATTAAATAATTAATTATTTCTTTAAACCAAGGACCAACTGAATCTTGTTCCAAATCGGCTATACCCACATACTGGTGAAATATACTTTTCAAAGAGCCCGAAGATAATTTATTAAAATACTTATTGTCAGTAATCAATTGGTTAATCGAAGAAAACCTCAAAATATCGCTAATAATTGAATTGAAGTTATTTAGAATCAATAAAAATTCATTATTTGATTGCTTATAAAATTTCATTAAGTTTAATACGGAATGAAATTCAAAGGATAATTTACCAAAATCCCTTAAGTCATTTAATTTATTTGTTAGTTGGTTTACATCGTTAAAGGAGTTGTCATTTATGAATTTGACCATCAACTTAGAATTTTTGCTGTCGATTAAATAACATGGATTAAAAAATGATTCTGGCTTATTCAATTTTGGTAATTCAAGCATCGAATTCTTGAGCTGATTATTCCAAACTAAACTATAGTCTATTATTTCAGGATCATAATTTGGTGATATTAACCTGAAATAGTCTGAAAATTTTATTAAGAAATTCTTTGATTTGTTGTCTTCACAAAGGAACTTAGATAAGAAAGAATTGAAATTGTTCAAATCAAATAATACAAATTGACCAACGTAATATAGGAAAGGATTAATATTGGCATCGTTGATATTGACAGTATCGCAGTCGGTGGGGACAACGCTAGCATCTCCAGGGCCATCTCCATTGATATTATTAGCAATCTCTAAGTTGTATATATTTGAAACATGCCCAATAAACCGATTTGAAAATTCCAATCCATCAATAAATGATAAATTTGGCCGTGAATTAGACAAATATTTAACAATAAAATAATTGATATATAGTTTACCTAGGTCAACTAGATCATTTTTATTGTAGTTACTGCTATTGGTTAATCTAGGAAATGGCACATTTGAATTGACTATCCTAGGTAAATCAACCTTCAGGAATACATTAATTTTCTGCTTTGGGGAAGCTTGTCTATCGATAGATTTGCTAAATTCGATTTTTGATGATTGTACTAACAAATCAACTAAAAATTTCGAATCTTTTGTATCTGAGTAATACCGTTTATTTAATGATATACATTGTTTGGATATTTTGTTTATTAACCTTGATCTAAATATTGATAACATGTAACTGTTAATAAAGAGGCGGTAATAACTTCAAAAATTATATCGAACTCTATTTTTTTGGTAATTTGTATGTTCTAACATGGAGAATGTCCAACTTCTTTAAGAATGTGATTAAGCAAAACTAAACACTACTTTACAAAATACTAAATTCTGAACTTAATACAGCTGCCTAAACGACTAAAAGCATTGGCAAAACTTTACATTCTTTTATAAATACGACTTTTTATAAATTACATTTTTGTATATGAAAGAAGCTTTTGGCATACTAATGCACAAGAGTAGATTAAAGAGAAATTCTAAATCATTAAAATATATATCCCCCTTAGATAAAAAGAAAATTAATTATTTATAAAGAAAACAATTAAATTCGAGAAAATTAATCACAATCTTCTACCTCTTCTACCACCCTTTCTTCTAGTAGAATCGGATGGAACAGGAGTAACATCTTCAATTCTACCAATTCTTAAACCAGATCTGGCTAAAGCTCTTAAAGCAGATTGACCACCTGGACCTGGGGTTTTGGTTTTAGTACCACCGGTAGCTCTTAATTTGACATGGACAGCGGTAATACCAACTTCTTTACATTTTTGAGCAACATCTTGAGCGGCCAACATGGCAGCGTATGGAGATGATTCATCTCTGTCGGCTTTAACCTTCATACCACCAGTAACTCTGGCAATGGTTTCTTTACCGGATAAATCAGTAACATGGACGAAAGTATCGTTGAATGAAGCAAAGATACGGGCAACACCAAAGACTTGGGAGCCATCTCTAACTGGACCTATAAGCGTTTTAGTTAGTAAAAAGTTCAATTGCCAGGCACCTGTGTGTTCTAGAATTAGGAAGACTGAAGATATTTTGAGCAAGTTTCATAGAGCGCCAGCGCACATCGAAAGCTGTTAAGACTCGTCATAGCGTTGATTCTAACACCGTTGAATTCAACGACATCTGTTTCAAGAGTTATGGCACAACACCGAGCACCTTCTCACCACTCGTTCAGCGCGCCGGCTTTGGACATCGAGAACACCCGACACCACTGTCTGGCCAAATTCAAAAGAAATGGACCATCCTACTTCCACTGTTCTAAAAATTATCAGTTTCAACACGCAAGTGAATCTAACTAATTGTCTACCCCTATGGTTCAACCATCTTTCATCCTCATTTCCCATACATCTCTGTCCCCTCATTGCTATTCTACTCGCCTAATCTCTTTTCCCTTCACAATCCTCTCGTATTACGCATCTCTAATTCCTCATCTACGTTTCTTCCCTTTCATTCCTCTATTTTTCTCCAGCCCTTCATCCTTCTCCCCTAAATTACACACTAGTTATGTTCATTCAACATATTTAAAACATACCAGAAGACATTTTTAATTAATATGATACACTGATTTGATTAGTAAGTTGGTAGAAGAACAAATTTTGCTTTTAACCAGATAATTGTATAAGTTGTAGGATGACTGTGTGGAAACTATGGGAAACAGCAGACAGTATGGAGGGAAGGAGTGAAATTTTTTTTTGAAATTTTTTTGACTGGAGACACGACTATACGCACGTGAATTTAGATGTGTCCAGGGCAAACCCCTAAGTTGCAAGAGTATCGCCTTGTGGTACGAGCAGTAGAAGCGAATACGGTGCTACAATATAGTATGGATAGTATAGGCTGTGTGATATGGGGTTCGGTATGAGCTGTGTAAAGTGTACAAAGTGTATTTTGCGGAGCTTAGTATGGAACCTGTCACAGATCATAGATGTAATCTGTGTATGAATGGGCAACCGGAGGAGACTCATAGCATACAATGTCGGTATGTTTCTTTCTTTGTGGTATGCAGCGGTTGCCATCGCATGGGTGTGTAGCTCATTGAAGGATACCATGGCGGCAAATAGTAGACTACGTTATTTGCCAATATACAGCGCTAGAGAAAATGATGTGGATAGCGCTGACAGGCTTTTGCACAACTTGATGGTTGTGTCAGTGGTGACCATTTAGCTGCCTTGGATTGGCACAGATCTGGACTGACGCATCCATAGTATATAGCAGATTGCAATCCACCGTTTGCTCAAAGGTATATATTACGCCGCAGTGCTTTTAGCACAGATCCAAAACGAGTATAGCTCTATATGCACAGCTTGTTGCACGGTCTACACAGGCTACAGTGGTACTGTATAGCACAGTAGATTTCGCCATGTCTTGATGTACCAAGTAACTGGCTTTGCATACAAGTGTTCCAAACGGGTTGTATTGCTTCCTCTCCTACACATTCTCCTCCGAATATCAATCTAGATATCTATTAAAATCGAATCTGATAATTTGTACTATACAAATGTAGCGCAATTCTTGATGCTCGCTGAAACCTAATAAACGAAACCTAAAATTTTACCTGAGACGTGCTTTCTTCTGGCTTCTTCATGGTCCATAATACCAGCGGAGGTGGTTAAAATAACGTAACCGAATTGTCTGGCTGGTAATAAGTTATCGGTCCATCTTTCAATATCACCAATCTTAACGTTGAATCTTGGGGAGATGACACCACATTTGTTTAATCTACCGTTTAATTGAACAACGATCTTACCGGATCTGTGGTCGTCAATGTATTCAAATTCACCAATGTATCCGTGTTTTTGCATAACTGACAAAAATTTGATGATGACCTTGGATGATGGTCTGATTAAAACTTGACGTTTACCAGTTTTTTCAGCATTGTTAATAGCATTTAAAGCATCAGCTAAGACAGAAGTTCTAGTCATTTTCAAATATTAGATACTATTAGTGTTGAGTAACGACTCTAAAGACGGTAGCACAAGAAGCTAAAATAATAGTAAATCTTCTGGTTTCTTTTTTTTTTCGCTAGCAGCCAAATCTCACCGAGGAAATGAAAAATTTCACAGCAGGAAACAGTCACAACATTTATGGTATATACACTACTTCATACTATGGGTGTGGAGGATGGTTATTTTTTGGTTTTGTGTCAGCTTCTGAGGTCGCTTTGGCGGGTGAAAATTTCTTCTTTTAAACAACATTTTAACATGTGTGTTCTTCTTTTCTTTTGAATATCTATTGAATATAGTTGAAAATGCCTGTATGTACTATTGAATAGAGTAGAATGAAAGAAATGAGAAGGAGTGAGAGTGGAGATGGGCAGCGGACTGATGGAGTGGGCGGTGAATAGATGTTCAGACAGAGGAAGGAGGGGATATTGAATCTGGTTGGAAGAGTAGAGGACTATGGCTGGAAGCAGCCAGACCAGTTGGAACGGAATGCAATTGGTTGGAGGACGAAGAGGTGATAGTAGGAAACAGGAACTTTTACGGGCTTGTTGCAGTTGGGTGAAGATGATGGAAGTGGAAAAAAGTTGAAGAATTTACCAGTTAGTTCGCGAGACCGCATCATACTGTTAGCCGCCAGCTCATACGGTAGTTGTTGGCTACTCGGACATTGGTGTTCTGTTAGATCACTAAAACATGTTCTCTCGTTCCTATTATGTAATATAGCACTGTTACTAACATTTAATTTAGTCTCAAAAATCATTTAAAACTAAACAAAAATTAGCTAAAGCTCAAAAGCAAAATAGACCATTACCACAATGGATCAGATTAAGAACTGGTAACACTATTAAATACAATGCTAAAAGAAGACACTGGAGAAGAACTAAGTTGAACATCTAAGTAACTTTATTAAGTGAAAGATTGGTTATGGTTAATATTTTTATTACTTACTGAGAATGTAATAATGATAAAGAATTCTACATATTTTATATTATATCTTGTGTTTAATAATCTATTATAGCATGTTTAATTTATGAAAATGTTTTAGTAAATGTTTGTAGGCGATGTAGGGACAAGGTTTGTTCGGTGGTGAAGCATGGGAACAAAGAATTAAGATAGCGCACTAAGCATAACCAGCAGAGATGGACCTGAATCCATCATGCTACAGGGTCCCTGTGAACCAAAACATATAATTAACAACTATATCAAAAAAAAAATTAAAATGTAATATATATTACAGTTCATCTCTCTAACTCTCTATCTCTCTCTCAAACTTCCTCTTCGAATACGGTTTCGATTGGCTTTTCCATCAATGAAGCGTGGGAGAATACAGTAACACCACTAGAACCAACTAACCACATCATAGTGGAAATTGGACTTGCTAAGAACCCAAGTGGGATTGCAACAATCAATAACCCAGTGTATAATTGGGAGGTATTAAATCTGCCAAATGGTAACACTAAATCTTCTCCACCCAATTTATTAATCCCAAATAATCCACCAGCGATAAATATAATGACAAATAACAACAATAAATTGGTGATCAATGCATAGATACTTAAGATCGAAATAATCGCCAAATAATTGGCCGAAAAATATCCTAAGTTGTATGCGACTCTGCTTTGAACTTCTCCGAAGTTTGCTGGTTTAGAAATTCTTCTGTAATCGAAGAATTCTTGTGGTGGACGAATCTTAGAGAGTGATGATTGCAATGAACTAAAGTCATTACGAACTCTATCCATAGTCAAACGGTCTGACAATTGTGTGAACTATCTATGTTAGTATGTGATATCCTTATAGCACTAAAATCTTCCATCCTTCTGCTTCATCTTGCAAAGTTTTTGATTCCATTATATTTTTGATCTGGAGCACCTAGTAGTTTCTTATTTCTTTTCTTCAACTCCTTGTTGAGAGACAAAACAACTGAATCAAACAAACTGTTTAAATATCCTATTTTTTATTATTACATACCGAAAAGTTTGCAAATGCAAGTGACATTATTTATTAAGTATATAGTTCAATATAATGATAATATTTACGTGTGATTTTTTACATCAATTTATATTGACAAGTTAGGCGCAGTTTTAATTACACAAAAATATGACCACAAAGGAAGTGCCATATGGAAGCAGATGCTTAATCAAGAATGAAGGGTTCAGTGTTATAAAAGCATATTCAAATCTTTATGTGGTATTTAATCAGTTTAATGCTTGCTAATGAACTAGAAACCACAATTATACAAAACAATGAGCTAAACATATGGAAGGAAGAGATATAAAGATCTCTCAATAGTCGATGAGGTTCTTGATAATGAGAATAGAGTATTCAACTAATGTCTAGAGCTTGGAAAACATTTAATGAAGGGGATCATGTCATCACAAAATAAGCAGTTATTTGAATAGTTAGCTGATTCATTTGAATTGTAACTCTCTAGTTGTTTTTCGCACATGAAAGGACAAAACCGGGCGTAATTCTTTACCTGAACTTTTCGATAAGAGTGTCTTGATTAGGTTAAACTAAACCTTGCTCGTTCTCGTATACAATCTTTCAGATTAACCTAAAAAGCTGTCTCTCAAAAATCTTTATATTGTATTGGCCATGGCGATGCCAGTAGGGAACTCGTATAACTATGGGTGCGAAGTCTTCATATTCAGTCAATATGAAATTCTAAAAGTGGGTCACCCTAAAGAGATAAGACTAGAGTGCCGTAAGGGCATTTTGAGAAACTAAAGTTGGTAACTATCTCTTTTATTATAAAGAATATACTTTTTCGCAACTTAGTTCGTTATACTATTAGAAATACTACATGACAAACACTAAGATAGCATGCTATGATAAATCGGAATTAATATCTAAGAGACAGATGATATTTTTCTTCCCAGACTGAATACGTAATAGGTTCGTAGATACTTGACATTGAAAAGTAAATTGTTTTATTTGTAGCCATAGCAAAGTATGCAAATAGAAGAAAAAGCTATATATTGCCCTAGGGTTTGAGAAAACAACCACTTTCGTACAATTATACATTTGATATATGTATAACTTTATTAAATAAAATGAATTTAATATTAAAGAGACTACACCACTTGAAAAGCTTTCTGAAACTAAGGCAGTCGGTTATTTTTATTCATAAAACATTTATTAGTACCTAAAAAATCATATCATAATATTGAACTAATTTAATCCTAAATCTTTCTTAACCATTGCTTTACAGATCGGGTGATATCCACTCTCAAACTTCTTAAAATAATGAATTGCTAGTTCACGGTCAACCTCATTTAATAATACATATCCTGGCCTAACGAACTTCATTCTACCAACTGTACCCAACCATTCACCCAATTTATCATAGAATTCTTTGTTTTGTCCAGTTACCTGTAAAATATACCATCTAAATAATACTTCAGCATTAACTGATTTCGAATAGCTGGAATAAATTTCACTCATTGCCTTTAATGCCAACTTATTTGTCTTCCATTTAAAATCTGTATTTTTATTAAATGAAATTAATGTGTCTAAAAACACAACTGATTGATTAGAATTAAACAGCTTGGTGTCATTTTCTTGGAATGTTTCTTCAAAGTTTTGATTTCCCTTAACTATAATTTCATACCATTTGTCAGCCAAACTATAACATTGGTCTACTAATGTAGTATCAAATTTTGGCTTAACTGGCGGCATTCCTGGTTTGTATAACCATGATTTCCAATCTATTGAATCTAATTCTGATTTCTTATCTGGGAAAAATTCATACAAAGTATCTAAAAATTGAAATGTATCTAATGATTTGTATTTAAACTTGTTAAAATAATATGGAATAAATGGATCAAAATTTTTTAATCCACCAAGTTTTTGTTCAATATGATATAATAAATTTGATCCCTTTTCATATGGTACAGTTGAAAAGGAATCGTCTGGATCACATTTATCTTTTAAGTTCTGAACTAATGTTGAAAATCTACTAGCTGACTCTCCCATAGCTTTAATAGAATTTTCTAGGTCGGTCCAACCAATAATTGCACTAAAATCTCTAAATGCTAAACCATGAATAGCACCTTGTATTCTTCTTTCTAAATATACTGTCCATCCTTCATTAAGCCAAAAGTGTTCCCATGAACAATTGGTAACTAAATTACCTGACCATGAATGAGCTAATTCGTGTGCCATGACATCGACATTCTGACGATCTCCCGATATTAAAGTTGGAGTTGCAAATGTTATATTTGGATTTTCCATCCCTCCATATGGGAAACTTTTTGGTAAAATTAATGCGTCATATTGATCCCATTCATAATCAAAAACTAAAGATTCAGCAGTTTTAATAAAGTTTTCCATGTCATTTTCAAATTCATATTTGCATGCATCTATTTTAACTGGTTCACAATATATATGAGATCTTGGACCGATTGGAGCCTTCACAATATCACCAGATGCAATTGAAACTAAATATGAAGGAATTGGAATTGGTTGGTCAAAATAATAAATATCACCTTTAGACGACTGCGGTAAGCCCGACATCAAAGTGAGATGTGGCGACTTAGCAGAAAATTTGTATGGTGACTTAACTGACGGAGTATCAAAGCACGGAAACAAACTTCTGGCATGAATGGCTTGACATTGGGAGAATAAATAAGGAGACGTTTTACCGTCAGTTGCCTCTTTCGATATGAATTGTAATGCAGAACATTTTTCTGTAGTTTCAAATTCAATGTCTAATTCAATATTACTATCCTTTTCACCTTGATAAATAATAGCCAATTTTGAACCTAGGGGCTCAATTCTATTGTTAACTTCAAATTTCCTTATCTCATTATTAATTTTAACTGTCTTGACGACAAGATATGATGTATCCAAATTAATTTCGTTTATACCATACAAAGTTTCTAAATCATATCTAACATTACCTTCAAGGATTTGTTGATCAAATAAAATATTGAAGTTTAAGTATGTTTGATTAACCTTAAAATGCTTGTAATTTGACAAAGTTGATGGATCAATCTCTGGTGAGCTTGATGGACGTTGTGATTCTATAATATTCATTTCTTGCTCCCTCTGTTTATGTTTATCCGATTTATAGATTCTCTAGCTATTTTGAATATATATATATATTTATTTATGTTAATTTGTATATCCTTGAGATGTCTGTCTGAAGCCGCATCGGTGAATGTTGAAAAAGTAAGTCCCCAAATTCGCCAACTACATATACATCCTTATGTTCCACAAGATGCAGATGCCGTTCTCACTTTCAGTTACGAAATAATATTCGCTCAAAGCTTGACAATGTCGTCAAAACTTCTATTATGCATATTGTAGTTTTTGTTCAAGTTATCGTCGTTCTTCTTCATTCTAGTGTATTCCTTTACATCGAAAAATAATAGTACTTATTTTATATGAGAATATGCTGATGCATAGTTAAAATAGATATCTATATAGTGCTGACCCAGTTGCCTATCTTAATCATAAATGAGCATTGCAATAGAAGAACAGTTAATGGATGATTTATATCTGAGATTATGGAATCATGTTAACTTAATTGGCGGCTCATACATTCGTTTGAGTTTAACCACATACTTGTCTAGCTCAACAAATTCATTGAGTTGTAAAAAGATTGATCTTATGTTGATCTACATTATTACGTCTACATTGTTACATGATTGGCCATGCCAGTTGATACGGATATTTGCTGTATTGCCTTGACTGATAAGTTTGAAGTCGTGTGGTGGATTACATAACGGTCTAACCTGCGGAAATGTGGCATCGATGTCTAGATGCTTGCCATCAACGGCTTGGTATAACGAAGACAAGTCGCATAATTATTATTACTGTCCATTAAAGAGTTGCAAAAGATCCAAAATTTTACTTAGCTTAACTAATGTAGATAATCGTTCACTAATAATAGGTTCATAGAAATGTCAAATAATGGGAGCTTATGCTGTTGGATCATTTATAGCCCTGGTTTATACCATTATCTGTTCTATCTTTCTTTTAGTTTATTTTCGAACATTTGATCCGTAATACCAGTTTGATCAAAGTAATCTAGCGGAAGAAAATAATTGAGATAGTTTGTATTTTTTTCCGCTTAAGCATACTATCGTAAATGTCTATCATGTTGAAATGTCCATCATCATTTTGACTTAAAAAAAAAAGGTGAAAATCAAGATAGAAATAAGTGCGTTTTGAAGTGAATGTAGATGGAACTTTGGCTTTCAAGTTAGGTAGTTATAATACGATATAAACCGTTTAAAGTATTTAGTATCATCTAGTTGCTAAATTTTACGCTTAATCTAATTTAGGAAATTCACGTGAATTTCCTGTTTGGGAAATACTTTTTGTATATCAAAAAATTTGATGTTTAACCACATATAGTTCCAAATAAACCATGTATATATAACTCTAGTACTTTAAAGGAGCGATAATATAGTGCTTAGGTACCGTTAAATAAGACTTTATAGGATATATATCATCAAGGATCCATAATATTTTTTCCCTAAATTCTCCCATTTTTGTTACAGTAAGTCATAGTTATATTTCTAAATATAGACATTAGGATAATATCCAATAAATAATGAACCTTTCGAAGAATAATGAATTAGTTAATTCTCCTCTACACCAACTAGAACTACAAATGGCTAATGCCAGATCCAATAAGTCTCCAGTATCGCCAAAGTCTAATAATGTCAATGGAATGGCATCTTCCCTGAATAATTTAGATCGTGAAAGTATTTATTCATTCGATTCGGTTAGCACCAATGGTAGATTATTGGATAGACTAGATCTCGATAATGAGGATTTGTTTGATTATAATGAAGAATTTGAATTATCTAAAAGAGATAGTGTTATTTCAATAAAAACATCTGGTCGGTTGTTAGACAGATTGGGCCTAGATGATGATCAATTTACCAAAGCTAACAATCAATTTATTAAATCAAATAATGAAAATAAGTACAAGTCAATAATACCAGCAGCCAATTTAAACAGATATCCTTCTATGAGAAATAATGCTCCTTTGAATCCGAATGTAGCACCAAAAAAGAGAGAATCAAAAGTTAATATTAAGAACGTTCCAATAAATATAGTTCTACAGAATAGTAATAGTTCAATTGATTCATTCAAAGCTGATATAATCCCTAAAAACAATTATTTTAATACTGCTCTTACTTCTGGTAGTAATAGCAGTCAGTTTACAAATGCTCCATCAGCATCATCTAAACTTGTCAAATTTCCTCAAACTAAAGCTGAACAAAACTTCCAAATTACTGAAAATGATGAATTTAATTTTAGCAGCTCCAATGAGTCAATTGACCTTACATATTCTTCTTCCTCTTCATCGCCATTATTTTCGAAAGCTGTCATGAGAACTCCATCAGCTCCAACAATTAAATTCAACTCACATGTGTCAGCATCAGCATCAAACAAGATTCCTGCTTCAGAGCCAATATTACCAAGAAGAGTAATATCTGACAATACAACTCTTACGGCCATTAATAGTTCAAGTGAACTAACTCCTGAATCGAGAACCAAACTAGCTTTGAAACTAAGAGATATGGGGAAACACAGAGATGCATCGTATCAATTGCAAATTGCTGCTAATATTCCAATTAATTATCCCAAGGCAATATTTTTATATGCAATGGCATTAAGGCATGGACAAGGAGTTAAACAAAATGACAGACATTCAATTAAATGGCTATGTAAGTGTATTCTAATCAGTACACATTCAAATTCAAATATCTTTGTTGAAAAATTAAATAATTTGCAACCTGAAGGTATGTTATCATTGATTAATAAAAACTTGGAAAGTGATAAACCAATTGATCCTATCAAATTATATAATTATTACTCCAATTTACCGAAAGATCAAATTTCAAAAATTATTAATATTTCAAAGAGCCAGCTGGATATTGTATCAATAACTTATCATGAATTAGGAAACGCTTTGATTAATGGTTGGGGATTATCAGCTAAAGATGAAATTAATGGAATAAATTATTTATCAAAATCTGGCTCAATGGGTTACGTTAATTCGATGATTCAATTAGGTGAAATTTGGTGCTCAAAGACAAAATACCATAAGAAAGATTATTATAAAGCATCGGCTTGGTTAAGATTGAGTGAAATATTTGGTGTTAAATCAATTGGTAATAGTTGGATATACAAGGAAAAATACATGAATGCTTCGAAGAAATAACATAATCCGTTTTTAATCGATAATTATGATTATATATTAATAATACATACACACTTAATTTAAACCACATTTCAAACTATATTTAACTGTATTGTTTGAGTTATTTTTATTATAATTTGCAATAAATTCATTAATAAAATTAAATATAAACCCGCTAATTTCGTTTAAATTTGAATAGATGCCGATAGGTAAATAGTAGTTTTGATTAGCTGGTTTCAAATTTGAAAACGCTTTTTGACTAATTCCGATATTCAAAGATTTTTTAAACCATGTGTTAGGAAATTTTAGTGGTAGGATTGAATTTAAGTAATTTGGTTTAGAATTGATGAAGTTCTCAGTAATCAGATTTTGGTTATTAATTGTAGATTGTTGCAATTCAATTATCTTGTTATTTAATTCATTTTGGTTCTCAAAATTATTTATTTTCTTATTAATATACAGTTGAATTACTTTGATTAAAATTAAGTTTATTCTTTTTAGAATAATTGATTTTGTCTGGAATAAAATACAATTTAATATTTTTAAAAATTCTATTAAATTGTTTTCTTTACAATTTAAGATAAAATTATCAACTTTATTAATTAAATTTGAAATATCCTCATCTAAAATCTTCCAGTACCTTTCACTCGGTAGAATATTACCAATTAACTTAAACCTTTCATCATAATCATATGAAATCATATATAACAATAGTGAATCAACTTGAATAATTATTGACAATAGACCTTCTTTTGATTGTTCTGATTTTGATTTTGCTTGCTTTGCTAACTTTAGCCAGTATATTTTTTTTGACATTAAAGAGTTTTTAACTTCATCTTTCTGAGATCTACTCAGTAGCGGCGATGACAATAGTTGATTTGACTCTAATTTAATTCTATCTTGAGGAGAGGATATTTGCTTTTCTTTTTCCAGAATATCTTTATTTTGTTTTTTTTGTCCAATTTGTTTCCGTTCATCACTCAAATTATTGGATCTTTCCAACCTTTCCTGTAGCTGTCGTTCCTTTTCGATTAGTTGCTTTTCCTTTAATTGTAATTGTCTTTCTCTATCCAATAGTTGACTTTGTTTTTCATTCAACTCACTTTCGAACAGTTTGCTGTGCTGTTTATCTTGCGACTTTTCTTCCTTGGGCTGTTTATCTTTTTGCCTCTGTATATTTCTCTCTATTTCTTTATTTTGCTTATTTGTCTCTTCTTTCATTTGTATACTATTCTCGATCTTCTCTTCTCGGCTCTCCCTACCTACCGTATTCCTTGCTTCTGTTGTTATTCCTAATCCACTTAGCTCGACATGGGACGTAAATATTTCTTTGTATTTAGACTTATTATTAATTGATATCCTTAATAAAAACCTCGGTTTATGAACGTCGTTTATTTTGTTTATCCAACGAACATTATTTGACTTTGATGTTTGCTTGACGGGTGATACCGGTGTTTGTTTAATGGTTATTGGGTTTTTAGGAATTGGCTGCTCTAGCTTACTGCCGTTAGACTTTGTGGTGGCACTTGTGGAGCTACCAAATATTGGGGGCAATGTAGGCGATAATAAGGAAATAGGAATACTTTCTTCGTCCTCTCCATCATATTCACTATCAATAGACAAACATTTTGGTGTAGCCTTTTTAGATGGTACAGTTATCGACGAAAATAGTTCATTATCTGGTAACGTTGGGGATAGTATCGGCGGTAACTTACCACTATCTTGATAAGCACTGATTAAATCTTCCAAGTTCCAGGACAATATTTTTGGTTTGTTTGATCCATTTAAGTATGCACTTGTTGATTTAGGCTTTTTTAGAACTGACCTTGGAATTGATGATTTACTATTTGATATTGACTTTGAAGGAGGATCTTTATTGAATATAGAAGGCCTCATTATAATAAGTGTAGTCTATTTACTATTATGGATATATTCGTACCCCAACAAAGTATGTTGATTTTTACATTAATTTCTTTTGAGAGCGAGATAATCTTTGATTAAATTTTCAACATACTTAAAGAAAGGAATTAGATTTAAAGTATAGATAACATCGTGATCCCACTTAGAAACATATATATGAAGATGGGAGAAACATATAATGAAGTTGATTCATCTCTTAGATTGGGTACTAAAAAAAATAAACTGGAAACAAGTGAAAGTTCAGAATCATCGTCATCGAGGTCATCAATTGAATGGCCACAATCGTTACAAGATTTTGTTAATAATAGCTTTATAAGAGCTAATGAAAGCTTAAATGATAATCAAAAAGAAGTATTCAATCAGCAGTTACAAGAATTGATTGAAAAGGCATTTAATAGTAACAAAATTTGGGAAAATAATTGGAACTTACAGAGAATTCCAATTTTGGATAACGTTGACGAACTAGAATTAGAATGTTTGAAGACTAGGCCTACCAGCCCAAAGATATCCTATAAAAGGTTACCAGGCGACGATTTCAACTCAAATGAGCGTAAACAACAAAGAATTGACCGATTTTCAAAAGACATACCAGCATCAATTACTAATTCACCGCTGAGTAATTCATCACCTATTATAATAGGAAAATCAGAAAAGCTAGAGAAAAATTATCTAAGGTTAACATCGGAGCCAAACCCTTTGAATGTCAGACCACAGAATGCCTTAGAGAAAAGTGTCAAATTTGTGTTGGATAAATATGACAAGAATAAAAGCTATTCATACATCATTAATCAATTTAAGTCAATAAGACAAGATTTAACAGTTCAGCATATTAAAAACGACTTTACAATATACGTTTATGAGACTAATGCAAAGATCTCATTAGAAAATAATGATTTGGGAGAGTTCAACCAATGCCAATCACAATTGAAATATTTATATTATCTTAAGAGAAAGAATGATCTGACCTTAACTAAAAGGTTTTTCCGATTGGAATTAGAATTCCTAATTTATAGAATAATTTATATGATTGTGATGAATAATTATAGTGAGATTTATAAATTAAAATTAAGTATCAAAAATATTGAAGATTTTGAAAAAACAGCAAAAGAGATAGAGCTATTTAGATTAATTAACATACTATTTAAATTGAATGAAGAAAAATTAGTTGGCAATTTTTACAACTTTTTCAAAATCATTGAAAAATTTCAAAGCAATAGACAACTAGAATTAGGCTATAAATTAATCAAGAATTTTTTAGTTGATAAAGAAATCATTAAATCACTCTTAAAAATTTCAAAAAGCTATAGAAGAATTTCAGTTGCATTTTTGTTTGAGTTGTTTAAATTTAAGAACTTTGATGAGTTTAAAATCTTTTTAAAGAAGTATAAACTAGACGAATTTTTAATGAATAATAATGAGGAGTTTGATTGCATTAATTCAAGGAATAAATTAGCAAATATCATTAATCAAACAAACTTCAAGAAGATAGATATCAAAGGACAGATATAGAAATTTAAATAGATAAAGAATAAAACTTAATCGAATGATGGACCTATAGCCATAATTGCAAAATTATGCTTGTTCCTTTCGTCAGCATTATTAATGTAAAATTGTACCTTATTGACTAAGTTTGGATCATTCAAAAGATTCTCATCGTCAACAGATATCCCTAGATCAAGTGGACCCTTTTTTCTGCCATCTAATTCATACAAATGGTTATCTTTTCCTTTGATAAACGAAATAAAATGCAAGTAAATCTCATCATTTGCATTTGGTGCCTCAGTTTGACCTTTTTCACCAAAGTTTTCATCCAATTTTATTGAACTTTCCAAGTTTTCAATCAACTTCGTAGTCTCTTCAATTGATAAATTAGCATCTAATTGGCTCATCAAACTTGATAACATCAGATTTTGAACTATCAAATCTTCTGGAAAGTTCAACAATATATGCAATAAAGCATACAAACCACACCCGTTCCTTATAGTTTGCTTCAACCATTTGATCTTATTTACTAACTCATTCTTATATTCAGGTAAACCTTTTTCCTTTTCTTGTTGATAAGTTTCATAGTTATTAGTTAATGGGAATAACATGATTATTCCAAATATTGGTTGTGGTATCATTGCTAATAAGTCTACATCAGTCAATGAGTAGACATCATGGAATTGTAGGACTGGTGACAATCCCAATTTAAAAGCTAGCTCATTGAATACTGCTGGGTTAGATTCCAATGGGATAACGGCCTTATCTGACATCATAGTTGGATAAAGTAACTATATAGATATAGTTTAACCTCTAATACTATAATTTAGCTATTTCATAAAATACTCGATTATGTAATCTCTAGGATTATAAACCATACCCTACGGTATATGATAGATATCGATAGATACCCATTAGATAGATGAATATCTACTAGTAATTACTACTAACTGTTATTAGATATACTAAACCATCTTCTAAAACCTTACAACATAATAAATATATATATATATGTTCTCTTGTATTAGCTGAAGTGAAAAATTGTTTCTATTTAATACCCACTTTGGTCATATAAGTAATTACAATTTTCTCTAATAATTTGTCCTAAGCATACCATCTAATAGTCTGATATACTTATTTTATAGGCTTCAGCACTATATATTCCCTTTATTACCTTATCTATATATATATATATATGTATATATATCCTATAATAGTAATAAGTATCTTGTTCCACTAGATAGAATACCCCCGCGTGAGAAATGTCACCCGAAATTTGACTACGTCCTTGTTGACTAGAAAGGAATAACTATCAATAATCTTTAAGCAAGCAGTCAATAAGGAATAAGACAATTTAGCGTATAGATATAGTTTAACAACGTTTGACGAACACTGTTATTGGATCATTATGAATTCAATATCGTTTATATTTGTGTTAATACCGTTGGGATTGTTAGTTCATTTTTTATCAGTCATCCTCATATATAATTTAAATTTTAAAACACCTTATGAACCAATAAGTTCAGTTTATATTAGAACGTTAATATTGTCAGTGGCACTACCGTTGACGATTCATTTGATTAAATTATTGACCCGATACAGATCATCCTTCAAAAGATACTATTTTCCAGTGGTAGATGAGTTGTTAAGGATTGCCTGTGTCTATTATATATCGTTATTGGATAAGTTAAATTTTAAGCAAATTACAATAATTTATTTCAACTTTAATTTGATTAATTTGGTTATAAGGACTGTTAATGTGTGTCCAATTCATTATAAGGAGAAGTATGAAGAGTTTTTAAGATACTATCAAATATTTAGCGATTATGAAGCTTTCCACGAACTTAATAATCATGCTAATGGCAAGCAAGAATATTTAAAGGTTTTGGAATCGATTATTAATGATAATGTTGATGAAAATGATAATAAGAGAGGCTCCATCAGTACCTTCAAATCCGATGAAACATTAATTAATAGGATATCCATTCATAGCCTACCATCCACTCTTAATATTAATAACAACAGTGACGGCTCACCTCCCAAACCAAAACCTATAGCTTTTTTGAATCATGACTCGAATTTAAATCAAACATGCATTAATGTAATTGATAAGCTATACTCTATTAGTCCAAAGAATACTTTTCATTTAAATACGGTTACTGCGGATGCATTATCCGATCAAGATGATTCAATTGATCGAGCCTTTAATAATGATTCAATTGAACATCTTGATCCTTCTACTTATTCGAATTGGATGGGCGAGGAGATTGATAGTAATAATGGTAATATTGATGATATTCATGTGTGTGGCAATACTCATTTTGGCGGAGGGGGTGGTGGTAACCTTAAATACCAATTCCCTGATGGTTCAAAGTTAAAATTTGGTGGTGGTGCTGGATTTGATTATCAGCATTCCGATGATGATGAAAAATCGACTACTGTCAGCAGCAATGTTTTAATCAGATGCATTAACTGGTTTGGTTGGTTATTTCCATTTTTACCTCTTAATAAGAAGAAAAAAATAAAGAATAATAGCGATGGCAGTGAATCAAGCTATTTATTAAAGCAAAAATTATCGAACTATACACTTAATTCTTCTAAAGATAATGAATCAATTAAAACCCTTAATGACTTAGAATGTCAATCGTTTAAAAATGATTCAGCTGATAAATTTAACAAATTTGAAGACTTCATTAATTACTATTTCAATTATTCAATCAACGAAAATGAAATTTTAATAGATCCATTGTTTAAAAAGTTTAATCACTTAATTAATGAAATTCCAATTATATATATATTAATTGATCTCGCTAACTATTTAGCTTGGAACTTTATTAGTTTTTTGATCATTTCAATTTATTTTTTGAACTATACAAAGCATAGTTATTTGATTTTAGTTGGTCTCTATATTTTAAAGTTATTTGAGTTGAACCATTTGAAATATTCATTTAGAAATTTTAAGGTAAATATAGTCCTACTTTTCTTTATTCATTTAATAACTGGGTCCTTGGCTTATGTATACTTATTGGTTAATTAAGATTTTGCTTATTTAAGGCGAACCAAGTTCCTTTTTGTTTTTATACATAGAATATTTCTTAGAGCTTATCCTAATTTTGCTTTCAAATGCATACTTAATATTGATGTGAGAAATAAAGATCCTAGATTATGAATAGTAGAAGCGAATATTAGATTGACGTAAATGTCCTTATATCACTCGTATAGTAGTTGGTTTTGTATTGCTGTTCTCACAAAATATTATAATTGTGTCAAGGCTATATAATGAACAGATCGTGTTCCAATTTTATCGTAAGAGCTAGTTCAGTAATATAAACCTACTTAACAACTACTATGAATTTTTAATTGTATATGATTTTACATTGGAATACCATTCAAGTGTAAACTACAAAATATGAATAAGTTGTGTAATAAATAAATAAATAAATAAATGAATAAATAAATAAATCTATTACGGACCAATAATTGACATTATAATTTAATGAGTACTAGAACCTTGAATTGAAATAACTATCATTTGTATATGAAAATCCTTTAATATGTAAAATATCATCATTCATTTTTATTGAAAATGGCGGAGTAAAGGACATTTCAGTGAATTCCTTATCAAAGTTTTCTGCTAATATTGGATTAGTAATAATAGGTAAAATTGGTGGTAGAATATCAGATGATTCTAAAGGATTTTCTAACTTTTTCCAATCGATATATCTAAAAAATCTATGCTGTTTTAATTTCTCAAAATCCTTATCAATATTCAATCTTTTTTCAGGATTTAGTTGTAATAATTTCCTTAAAAAATCTTTGGCATCATTACTTAAATAAAATGGAAATTTTAATGATTTTTTCATTGATAAAATTTTGTCAATAATCTTTTTGTTATTGTTCCCAGTAAATGGAGGTGATCCTGTTAGCAAATCATATGACACACATCCTAATGACCACCAATCAACCGAATAATCATAAGAATCTCCTTTTATAATCTCTGGTGCCATATATTGTACGGTACCAGTTATTGAATTATTTTTGTCCGTTTCACTTGAAACTTTTGATAATCCAAAATCAGTCAAAACAAGATTTCCATTGGAATTTAACATGCAATTCTCTGGTTTTAAATCTCTGTAAATAACCCTCAAATTCAAATGTAAATATCTTAATGCCAATATCATTTGTGCTATGTAATAACTAGTATCCTTTTCTGATAAAAACTTTTCTTGGGCTAAATGATGAAACAATTCGCCACCATCCAAATACTCTAAAATCAAATAAACCTTATTATTGTCTTGAAAAGCATAATATAATTTCACAATATTAGGATGGTTAACCATTTCCAAAATCGATTTTTCATTCAATGTTCTTCGATAATTAGTTTGGTTAATCTCATTTGAATCTTCATTTATAATTAACGACGCTTTCTTTAGCTGCTTTTGGGCAAACAATCTCCCTGTTGATAACTCTTTGACTAGTAGCACTTTCCCGAACGATCCTTTGCCTAATACCTTGATCGGTTCAAAATCTGATAACTTCGGTTTAAACGTTCTTGGTTTAATTGATGATGAAACAAATGACTCATTAATATCAATTTCATAGGAAGAGGAGATAAACGAATGCCTTCTATTATTTTTAACTGGTATAGCTAACTCAGAAACTGTATTATTAGACTCTTCATTATCTGATTCTTCTTGTTGTTGAACTTGATCATCTTCATAATCCAACAATTTATAATTCAATTCTTGATTACTCAAACTTAGGTGCTTCAAATTATTTAATAACTCAACTTCTTCATCATCATCCATGCTGAATATATCAGCCATTTTTTTAAGTTTACTATGTATTTGTATATTCACCAAGACTACTAGGACTTGTTAAAATGTATGCAAATATTGGTTACATTATACACGCGTGATGACACTGCTGAAAAATGGCAGATTGATAACCATCCTGGTCAATTTAGAGTTACATATTGAAAATAGTTAAACTACATATAATACATTGCTAGATAGGAATGAAAAAGATATATGTAAGCTATCAGCTCCGTCGATTAAAATTGGGCTTTGATTGAAGTTTGTCTTTCAGTAATGCATAATCCATGATAAATGGGTCAATTAAATGATCGGTTAAGTTAATTGGATGTGGTCTTTTGTCTTTGAAGATTATAAAGAGCTTCAAATTACTTGAAGTTAATTGGTTTTATAGTTATTATTTTAATTTTTAGGAACTTGAAAATTCATCGATGCCTCTTAATTTATCTTGTGTTACTTTGATTGCAAAAATCTCATTATCTTTGCTCTCAAGATAGGCTTTAATTTTCAAGATTTCGCTAGGATGAACAGGAAATCAGTTTGTGTGAGCCTGACAAGTGATCGTCATTGAAGTCAGAAAGCTAGGCTTCCTAAGTAGTTGCTTATCTATGAATTCATAATATTCGAGTCTAGGAAAATGATTGCTAGCATTGGCCGATTTCTTTCTTAACAAACCACTCTTTGGCTTAGTCAAATCTGTTCTGAGTTGGTTTTGTCGATTTCGTTAACGGGCTCCTATTTGCTTCTTCTTTAGGCTGTTGCATATCGGAAATAATGAATGCATTCTCATTTCTCAATTGTTCCAGTGTCACATCTAACGAATCATTCACTCTAAGATACTCTTTGTTTGAAAATGGATGTATTGCCTTACTCTCTATTTCCTTTGTTTAAAGTAGCAAATACTTATATCCTTTTCATGGATGTTCTGATGGTCATTAGATAACTTATAGCCGCTAATCTGTATAGTGAATTCCTTGCTCCGCAGTTTTAACCTTGATAATTCCTGTAAAGCCTTGTCACTGGAAGTTTTTTTCTTTCCATTGGGAGTATATCATGATGAGATATCTTTGGTTGCCCAAGAAAGAGTAACGTAGCAACTTTTTGGTCTTGTAAATTTGTTACGTTCGTTAATATTCTCATCAATTATTGTAGTGATACTTGTAGATTTGTCGAGGAGTCAAGAGTAGATGACTGCTTTATTTTAGTGTTATCATTTATATTATAGTTTTTGAAAGTGATATTCCTTTTCTTGAACTTTTTAATTATGTTTATCTTTCAAATAGGTGAAGAATCTAATTGTTCTCAGTCCCACTTACTTGACGGAACGCTCTCCTGGTAATTTTGATTCCAATCGAAATATTTTGACAATAACAACGGTATAACCAAAAGCAATATTGTCCTAATGAACGTATTAAAGGTTGAACTAGTATGAATACTATCGATTTTTTAGTTAATCTAGATTAAAAAGTATCTATGCATTTTAGTTCTTTATTCATATTTCGCAGTTATTATTAACCATTATGCATCAATGACAACCACTTATGTATATCTCAGCAAGTCTTCAATCTACTTTAACCTTTTTTTTCCATTATACCATTTACGGTGGCTATTGAGTTCTTCTGTAGAGCTATTAATAGAAATGGTAGGTAGTATTTGGTTAGTTTTATAGTTATAAGCAGCAGTACATAAATTCTTATGCAATCTAATAAGTGAATAAGCGAACTTTCATAGGATAAATGTGAGGTATATCTACATAAATATAGGCACCAGATATTGTATCAGTGATAAAGTTTAATCTTTAATTGATTAATGCTACAACTGTATATTTATCTTTTTATGTAATAATAGAATTGAAATATGCATAGAAGAGCCTGTATTTTAGATTTACATGTGAAGAACTGAAACAATAATTTGATAAAGACTTTCTGTTTAACCCAAAAGATATATTGCAAAAAACTTGTCTAGTAGTTGAAAGATACATAATAATGAAGCGTGATTTTAATGATGGTTCCAGGAAGATAGTAATCAGTTCGGTGAATTTATTCTCTCAACCTAACCAATTTTAAACTAACTTTATTCTGTGATTTAATATAATATAATAGGTCCTCATCATTGAAGCCTTTTTTCGAATCCTTAGGTTGCAATTTATAGTGATTGCTTAAATTGTAATCTTTATAAATTTTGAACGATAATAGTTTCTTTAAATAAATTATGGATATTAAATTAGATCTTTTAATTTTTAGAGCAATTATATCATCTTCTTGATTGCCTAATATAACCTTAATTTTAATTGAATCAAAATTGTTCAAGAAACCAGCCGAATTATTTCTTAAAGATAAGTCTTTTTCAGAAAAATCGCAGGGAGTATGTAATATCTCATCATAAGACAAATTATATTCGAAAAGAGGAGTAGTAGGGGCAATAGGTGATGATGAATTAATTTCATCATAATAGTTATAACTAACGGTAGTTGGTGTAGTTGGCTGACTTTTTGAGAAGATCGAATCTAATTCACCTATTTGTGAAATTGAATTATAGTGATTAGTCTTAGTTGAGGGACTAACTGTAAATGAATTATTGAAATCTGGTAGTACAAATAATGTTTGACTTGTTTCAGTTGAAACTTCGGTTTTATTCTCTGTTAAATCATTTAATATGTCATTGTCGTTCTCAGTATCGTCATCATACCCATCAATTAAAGATGAATAACTATCCAAGGTGTTTGAACTTTTACTATCGCTCATCGTCGTATTGGTATCCTTTATGTCTCTTTGATTAATATATTAACAATATTTAATATTATGAATTGATAAATTATTCCTTGACTTACTTTGAACTAGTGTATAGTTTTTTTTAATTGGTGGTAATGGAGCAGTGGGAGAGAAGAAAGCAGATGATTTGGTTAAATCCGCTGCTATTATTGAGTTTGGAAATAGCTTATTGTTGATTTCTTCATCTGAAAACTTCGAAACAATATCACCACTAGCAATTCTTGAATCATTTATAAAATTATATAACTCAAGCGATTTCTGAAACTTCTTATCTTTAATCAAGCTTTTAATACAATGATTCAATTGATCGCATCTGACCAACAAATCATTTAGAAACTTTCTATCGATCTTGGCATTTGTCGGCGTTGTGCTAAATGAATTTTGAGTTCTAAGTGGCTGTGGTAATTTTGGCAAATCTTCATTACCACCTAGCTTGGTTAAGTTGATGTGCAAATCGTAAAAAATCTTTATAATAATTTCCAATATAAACAGTTTCATTGTTTGATAATTTAATATCAATCCTGTACCAAAACCTATTTTTTGAGTTTTGAAAAACATAACGAGTTTTAATTGACTTTGAATAAGGCCTTTCGGTTTCAATCTTATCATTGCAACTAACTTTAATTTCGTTTAAAATTTCTAAAGTTATCGGATTAATTAAATCATTAACAGCTATGTTCACGTAAGATACCGTCACATATCCAATTTGGTTATAGTTTTCCAATGCTTGAACCTTTAGCCAACCATTACCTGGCATTTCTAGTAGACTTAGGTAATCGTTAGTTTCAAGATTCAAATGTTGAGAAGTTTTACCAGTAAACTTATATTTTGCTATTAACACAACAACTGGATAATTGGTTGGCAATGTAGGCTGTAATGATGACACTCTTAGCATACTATATGTCTTTAGAACTGTGCAGAAATCGATAATTTATGCCTAGTTTTTCTCGGTAAAGTATCCTTTGACCAAAAGAGACTTGTAGCTATAGTATATAACAAAATAAAAAACAATGAATCGAAAGAATATATCAACAAGATACAAAAGCTAAAGAAAAAACAATAATATGAGATTCACGTAACTAAGGATGCCATGATCACCATACTAGAGAACACAAACTAAATTTACAGAGGGGCCTAATGCGCTTCACTCTATCAAGATAAGTAAGTGCTGCTAAATCTTTGAATGAGGTTGAAATAAACAAAAAAAATCAAAAATCACAATATTGATGCACATTAATACCAGAAAATTATGTAATATCGTTATTATTATTATTATTATTATTATTAATGATAATGGGACCGTATGATAGTCAGTTTGTTTACGTTGTTGACGGAATTTATAACATAGGCAATATGACAATAAAGGGAATGCAGATCTGGCCAGTGCACTCCATTTTTGATGCATTTTTGTACATGTTTGCAGCTAATCCGATCTGGTCGATCAGCTCAATCATACAAAAACATTACCATGCATAAAATCAACTCCTCTATTAACTATCAAACATTTTAGTTGTCATTAATGGATACAATCTTTTCATCTATGGTAGTTATAGACGTCTCTTTTTTATAGTAACTACTCTTCTTGGCCTGACTTAAATTTCATGAAAATCTTATTTAGACTATTCTACTTTTCGCAATTGTTCCGTAAAAGTAGGAAATAGGAAGTAGTTAAAAAACCATATGGAATAGCCATTATTATAATGCCAGTATAAGTAGGATGTATATAAATTCAAATATGCTAATGTTAATTTGAAATCTGTGAACTGATTGTGCTTTTTCTCATTCATATAATAACAATGTGTAGCATGCGGGGCTATGGTTGTCTAACTTTAACTATCGGATCAATAATATCAAGATCTTTGATCAAAGGTAGCAAATAATAATAATTTACTAATTCCGAGATTTGCAGTACAAGGATAATGCATTATAGTTATCATTGTATTTATAAGTTTGACAATTTTAAAGAGGTAGCTCATGTATATTATGGTGACATGATACGAAAGTAAATGATTGTTTATGATTTCTACTGCCAAGAAGATGTGAGCGTAGACGTTAAGTGCGTTCCTCCTTCTAATTTACACTTGATAATGATGTGGCATCAAGGAGATGAAATTCGCTAAACTTAGATTAAAATATCGAGGTTACTAAAAAATAAAATAAATTATACACACTTAGAATAAAATACACTACATATCTTACAACTACATACTAATTTAAAACGAATACAACATAAATGTTAAAACATGAGAATTATTTATCCAAAAATAATACAACTGAAAGTAGGACGAAAAAACACAGGGACTCACAACACCAATATTAAAATCAATAATTAAAACAGGGATTACGAATTGAATATAATATGAAAACTTCAAGTAGAAGAAAAACATAGAACAAGATTAGCAAATCTTTAATAAAATCTTATCGTTAAATTTCAAAAAATCAACTATATTAAAATTAATACAATCAATATTTTCAAAGTTTCTTAAGTTTGGCAATTTAATAAATAATTTGTTGAAATAAATTTTATTTTTTACTAGTTGCTTAAATTCTGGAATCGAATTAATTTGCGCCTTATTTATTTTGATCGCAATAATCTCTTCATTATTATTAATAATTTTACATTTAACAAAACTTTTATTATTAACTGAATTGGAATTTTTTAAATAAATTGAATCATTATCTATTGGACTTGAGTGTGGTGATCTTTTATTTGATAATGAATTTGAGTAATTAAGGGTGTTTATTGCTGTATTTATTTTTATGGGTGCCGATTGGTCGATCCTTGGAGATTTACCTGCTGGAGAAGAATGCTTCAAAGATGGAGATTGCAGAACGGATAGGCCAGATACAGGACTTTGCCTAATTGATGGACTCGTTTGAACTGAATTATTTCGTTGGTCCGAAGATTGGGGTATTGATGGGCTCTGTGGATTTGCCAATTGAGAGTGTTTTTTATACTGCTCAAATGAAGTAATTTGTTGATAGTGATTATAAATATTTCTCGATTTAGTTCTCTTTGGTAATTCACTAGCAGAATCTTTTCTTTCCACTTTTTCAGCTTTTTGCTTCTCATTTTCCTCCTCCTTCTTTTTCTTCTCCTTATCTAGATGCTCTTTTAAAACATTAATTGATCCAGGCAATACTTTCTCATTGATTTCATCATTTGTTAAGTCAATCTCGCCATCTATGGCCACAGTAAATCCAGGTAAATTTTCATAATTCAAATCTAACCAATCAATTAATATTTTGGAACACTGATAATTCTCATTTAATATTAACTTATTGATGTAAATATTGAGATCATTGCATCTTTTTAATAAGATTGTGGATAGCTCGTCTTTCATTGAATTAGTTGGAATTGGCTCTGGCAATTTGGGTAATTTAAATGATTCACTTGGTAATCTTCTCGGGTTCAATTTATTTAAATTTTCCAACCATGATAAATGTAAGCTATAGAAATTTTGATAATACCGACAAATGAACGATTTGGATTGATCAGAATAAGCTATATCTAATCTATACCAATATCTCTCATTATATAACAAGAAATTAGATATAGATACCGAAACTGGATACAGTTTATTATTAATGGTGATAGGCGAATTTGCTTTCAACAGATATTTAATTTGCAATTCCATATAGTTGGTATCATCAAAATTAGTAATGCTGGATTCATTATTATTCTCGTATAGCCAGTTCAGAGTAATTGGATTCACAGGGTCGTTGATTGCTATATCAACATATGAAGCTGGTATTAACCCTGGTTTAACTAACTTGTCAATAAATTTAACTAGTAGCCAGCCGTTCCCTGGCCGATCTACCAACTTCAAAATATCCCCCTTTTCGATAGATAGTTCCTTCTTGGTTTCTCCTTGAAAAGAGTACTTTGATACCAATATAATGTTTGATTTTAAATCACTAGATATAGAAATATCATCACGTTTTGGATTTGATATAGTTAACGTTCTAACTGGTTGTGATATATTGATGGTTGTTACCTTGGCCATGGCTTTTTCGTTCTGATGTTACAAATCTTAAGATGCAGACGATTTTGTGATAGAATTACAAATTTAGAAATAAACGATATTCTGCCAATTGCTTCAGAAAACCAGAAAAACAATTATCAAGTTTGAAAAAGGTTTTTTTGTTTGTGTTGATATGTTTGTTATCAATCTGAGATGTTTTTTAACACGATTTTGCAAAATCGCGTATCGACTTATATGCACTCCAATCACAAGACCATTTACCGACCTTCTTTAAAACGGCAATGTTCAGCATGAATATTGTAACGATAGGAAATAACGGAATTAATTTTAGTTTCAAAGTATTATGAAATATGTAAAAGTTGTACGATATTTAAAAATAACATATGTATGTATACACTGTTATGTGAGAGTTGTATTGTATGTAGTTATAATGCCACTTAAAGATCTATAATTATTAGGTTTTATGTACTTCAACAAATAATTCAACAGGCATACAATAATTACTATAAATTAATGCCTCACTGAACCTTAATTATTTATGTTGATGAGCCGAGCTCCTCTATGGCCCATGTTCCTTAATTAAAATGTCATCTTGGACGGGGAAAATGAAATGACTTGTATGTTTCATTAAGGTTTTTCAAGACACATTTCTTTTCTTTACGGCATGTGAAAGACAATTTTCATATATACTTGTACATGTAGAATTTATTTGGTTGGCTTCTTTTCTAGAGCATTCTGGAAATATTCAAAATTTGCTAAAGCTTTTTCCTTACAAATATCTGACGTTTCAAAACTAGTCTTTCATTTAGATCAGCTAACTTTTTCAATTTTAAACGAAGATCAACGGTCAATAAATTTGCATGAAATTTCTTAATCCCTTAGCATAGCTACAGTTAAAAAAAACGAATTACTCGGTATATGGCTTTCTACTTTTATTTCATTAGTTTGTATTAATGTGACCATCACGCGAACCATACTAATTATTTTCAAAAGATAAGCAGTGCCATCTTTTGTAAATTAATCTGGATTATTTAATGATGGTAATTTAGTATTCAATCTTCTTCCAGCCATTTGTGCTTAACTAAATAGAGGTAAAATTAGTCTTGCTGGTAATCCGGAAGTGTAGTTAAAATATGTTAGTAAAAGAAGAAAAAAAGAAAAAGAGAAAGAAAAAGAAGAAACAGAAAATTTTTTATAGAGACTCTGCAATACAACCTTGAGACATTGGAAGAGCTTTGGCGAGCGCCGACACAGAAAAAGTTTTTGAAAACAATTTTGCCGACTGATTGAAGAATTAACAATGCCAGTGCTCCTATGCGCAACTTCACTTAGCATGTGGTACAAAGAGTATTGCTTGCCCCTATCTAAATATTGTCAGCTATTAGCCTAGTATACTTACGGCTTTGGTGTCTTATATCGATTGTGCACCCTATACACTTAAAATGTACATTCAAAGGTGTTTCTACTCGTGGACGACATATATAAATTTAATTAAGAACATAAAACAGATTTGAACAGGTGCACTTTTACTTCTGCTTGGTGAACAACAATTGAAACACATGTAAGAACTACTAGATTACAGAAAATAATAGTGGAAGATAAACTTGTAACAATATCCGTTGCAAAGTCTATTATTATGACATAGTAAGATTAACTCGGTTGATTGAATCGATAGAGTTGAAGGAATGCAATTGTCCATATTGCTTAAGCTGCAAACGCATTATTGAGCCTCCATGTCCATAGGCATTTATTATTCATGCACATATTCGGCATTACAATGTGAATTGAGCACTTGTATGTACCCATAAACCTTGGTGCTGAACCTGTATTTGTGAGATATGCGATGCAAAATGCGTTATAAACGGTATTTCCTAATTAGGAATAATTAAATGTATCAATACAACTGAAGATAATGCCATTCTTCTTTCTGGCGATGGCAGTGGCTGATCTTAATTAAATTGAGAGCTCAGTAAGTCTCTCTGGAACGGAGTTGACGACGCATCAATAACTTGAGGGTAATTGTTTCAACGCATTGAACTAGCGGTATTAGTTAACTTATTTTTTCACTTAACCAATATCTGATATTAATAAACTATAGATTATATCTACCTACTGTATAATGACTCCAACTAGGCACATTCTCAAATTATTGAGTCCAGTAAAGTACGGGACACCTTTTTTGAATTACTTATCGTCAAATTGAAAGTGAGATTGAACAAAAATATCTTACGTTTTTGCTTTAAATTCCACATTTTTTCTTCTTCCTTCCCAAAACGTTTACACTTTTATAGTTCAAATTAAACATTACTTTTCCTTTTTTCTTATTCTTCACTTCCCATTCCAAGCATCTGCTTTTAAAATCATTAATAATTTTTTTCTATTTCTGGGTCTTTCATATTTTAATCTCCCTTATATTTAAAAATAAACAAGATTACAAATATTCTTTTTGAAAAATTTACCTAGAACAAGATCCACTTCCTACACTCATTCCCCTCTCTTTATATCGACTCCAGAATATCCGGTTGATATTCAAATTATAGTGATTTGCTATTCAATTAAGAATCATCCTTTCGGAATTTATATACCCATATTGTACCACTTTTAAGAAATCATCTATATTATTCCTTACTAAAGATTTATTAAAGTTTTCTTATACTTATATTTTTCACTTTATATAAAGTAGCTTCTAAGAAACTGGTCTAACAGTTGGCAACGAGAAAAAGATTATTGGAAGAGAATTCAATTACTATATCAGATTAAGTATCTCTTAATTACAACTAACAGTGGTCCATTAATTGATAGTTTATCTTTTTTCTATTAATTTCTCTTGCCTTTAACAATTCTTATCCATTCCTGATTTTTCTTTTTTAACCTAGATATCTCTATATCAACTATCTTGTTGTCTTCCCGTTGAAAATTTTCAACAGTTTCTCTTCTTGTTTTCTTCTATCAATTAAGAAGTCCACGCCTTTATTTTTCATTTGGGTTTAAATTAAGGAAAGGAATATTCTGTCTTATATTCAAATCATTTTGGATACTTCTAAGTAATTGATCTCTGGTCGGACTTGTCATTCGTTCAACTACTTCCATTGACATTTTGTCATTCGTTTACCACCCACTTACATTCATTCCTTTCTTAATTTCTTTGACTTTTAATTCAACGACATCTTCCAGACAGAAATACCATTCATTTTACTTCTTTTGTAATTTCTAATAATACTTTCCATTTTAATTCATTCCAAAATCATTTTTTATAAAATTGTTTCTTACATACAATAACTATCACTTGTGGTTTAATCTTTAATACTATCCATCATCCTTAATTTTATCATCGTCCAGTCTGTTCCTTGTAAATAATCCATATATTATCCAAAATATTAAATAGAAAAAAGCCTCCAAAATAAGATGGTCAATTCAATAGTTAATTCCCCAAATTCCACTTTAGAAGTCGAAGATACTATCAAGCTAAACAGTTCAATAATTTCCTCAACGTCAGCCTCAGACAATTATCCTAACACCAATATCAATAATGACCAAATGTTTCAATTTGGCAGCACAAACACTCCATTTAATCCGCTACCACCTCCACCGATTTCAATACATCTGTCATCTTCTTATCACAATCATCATCACCAAAAGCAGCCTATTTCTGCTCCTTCATCTTCATCTAATCCTCATCTACTTAGTCAATCATTGAGGAACTCAGAATTCTTTGGTAATGAATTTTCAATGCCAAACCTGTCTCATTATTCGATTTTCTCAAACCAACAGGCAATGAATTCACTTAATAGTTTCAATAACGAATTTTCAACCGTGTCAAACTTTCAACCTCCACAATCTATTTTTCAATTGAGCATGGATTCAACTTCTGATATATTGAATGAATACTCAATTTCAAATCCTCAATCAGCAGATTTAATGTACAATGTTAGTGAATTTGAAGTAGGAAATGCATCCTTTGAATCAATTCCTGATTCAATACATAACCAAAGCAGGTCATTTGATATAAATGATTCATCCAATAAATTCCACAATTATCCTCAAAAGTCATCTCAGCCTCACGATTTTATTCAATATCCTTATACCCCAACAATAAGTGATGTTTATACCCCTACTGTATCAGATGCCTCTAGTTTTACTCCGACTTCGGCTGTGAATGAGGAACACATAAGAGAACCCATTCCAATTCTGTTAAACCAATCATACTATAAAAATAACCATACTTCGACAACGCCACCATTATCGATTAGTCATAAGATTACTAAGAAACCTTCTTTTAGTCGATTAAATAATTCATCAATTAAGGAAAAGAAAAATCTAGTTATATCAACTCAAATCTCCCATGCAAATACTCCTTTAAGCGAGCACTCACCTCAAGTAATAGGCATTTCTCCCTTATGCAATAAATATAAAGGGCTAGAAATTCATTCAACGAATAGTTTAAGATCAGTTTCAAACAATTCTAATGCATCAAACTCGATAATGCCTCCAATGAATATATTTCGTCATAATTCAGATTCATCCACATCATCTTATTACTCACGGAATGATGAAAATACTCCAAAAAGAAAGACATATCCTTCGTTAAGCGAAGTATCGTCGCAACAATCACTTAAAAAACCGATCAGTAGAAAGGCATCAAAGAATTCCATACTTGATTCGCAATCTACTAATACCCCCGAATCAACAACGAAACTAAAGAAATATACAAGAAGAAGGTTATTGCCCAGATCTAAAAGTGGATGTTGGATTTGTCGTATAAAGCATTTAAAATGTGACGAATTTAGGCCGGTCTGTACAAGTTGTTCAAAATTTGGTATTGAATGTGATTATTCACTAGAGAAACCTGATTATGTTATCGATAAAAGCTTAAGAAAAGAGAAGCTATTTAGTATTTCAATAATTAGAAAACAGAAACAGGCAGATAATAAAAAAAATAAGTTGAAACAAGAATCAGTTTAATAATATTTTTGGTTAGATGGATTGCTAATATAATTCCATCCTTTTTATTTATATCCCTAAAAAATAAGAAAAGAAGAGAATTTCTATTTATTTTTATAATAAATATTTATATTATTAATGTATTTATTCAGCTACTTGGTAGTTATAAGAAATTTTGTTGGCATATCTTCTTGAAAATAGTCTTTTGAATTTGAAATACCTCCTTCTAAAACGTATTATGGATTATCTTGTTTATTTACTTTTTTTGTCTTATATTTTGGCTTATTTAATTCATAGATTTCTTTTTTTTAAAATAGTGTTAAATTATGTGTGTTTGTTTTGTCTTCATTCCTTGATTATTATTCTTCGCTTTTTGACTCGTTCTTCATTCGTTTCTAAAGTTTCATTATTTCTTCATATGTTTTTTTTACGTTTTAAAAATCTTTGTATTCACTTACTTATATGTGATTCTTTTTCTTATATATATTTTAATTTATATATTTTCTAACTGTATTGTTCACAGTATTGAGACTGACTAAAGGAATTATTTACTTTTATATTGACTTTTACATTGACAAGGTGAGCAGTAATAGTGGGTATGTAGGTACATCATTAAACAAGAGTTCGCTAAAATCTTAAAAAATACAATATTTTAGACAAATGTTTCACGAAACTATACAAAATATCAAATTTAGCTTTGTAAACCTGTTTAATCAATGGGAATATTTATTTTTCAAATACTTTTTAGATATTTTTATTAACAAGCGAGAATTCGGAATAATTTAGACGATATTTTTAATATTCGTTGTACTGTTTCAAATTGTTAGTTATTATTGACTTATATATAAAACTACTTCTTCTTAGTATACAATTAATATTATCTATTGGTCTATTTCGTATAGATAAGCAATGTAGAAACTGGCGTCGCCCTTAACCAGTAACGTGAGGAGAACTTGCAACCCGTATAAAATTTGCGACCACAAGTAATATAATACACTTTTCTAAAATTTTTATAAATGTGTTTCAGGCATATATTAGAATGAATGTAAATAAATAGCGAGGAAAATAAAATGCTAAATATGGTATATTACTCCCATTCAGAAACCGATAATTTTTTACTTAAAATAATTTCATTTTCATCAGTTGATAAGATGCTTAAGTCACCACTTTCTAAAAGATCATTAGTAGTATTATTGTTTAAGATATCTTTATTATACTCGACAATTGAAATATAGTCACCTTCAAACCCAATCCATGGTCCATATAAAGGATCGGTCAAATATGGATATGTATAGTCAGTAAACTGTTCTCTTTCTTCATCTATCGTTGATCTTCTTCTGGCTAACTGTCTTTGCTGGTTATTGAATGAGTAGTCACCAGATATTAAGAATGACGATTCGTCAGCTACTAGAGCTTCACCATGAGGTGATTGTTGAGGTACAGGAGTATTTTCTTGACTTGTCAGAACCAGCAGCTCGTCATCATCAAATTCCTCATCAAAATCATATGGATTTTGAATTGCTCTTAGTGCAATAAAACTATTCAATGGCAAATAATATTTTTCAAAGTTCCATACTATAATAAGGGTGAATATAAACAAAGGTGAACATAAAACTGCTAGCAATATCGCACCTTCCAATGCTATAGTACCGCACATAAATAATTGAAAAATAATTAATCCTAGCATAAGCCTTCTAAATATCATCGGCCATACTTTTCCCGTTGAATGAGGAGGATGCACAAAATTATAAATCAATTGATATTTATAAACAAAGTACCCTAAGATAAAATAAACCAATCCACTAGTAACGATTTTGGTCGAAACCACAGAATAAATCAAAATTATAATAAATATTAGAATATGTTGAGGCAATTGTAGGCCGAAATCAAAAACTGGTGGGGTGTAGTAATAAAACCTGTAATCTCTTGGGGTATTCAAAAACATACTTTTTAAGAAGAATAGTTTCCCAATAATATTTAGTATTAAGAAATCACTGATTTGCAACAATCTAACTGGAAACATGGCTAGCCCTTGTAATAAAATTAAATTAACATAGAACAATGATAATTTTTTTAGTGATCTTGCCAATTGATAGGCAATTTGCGTAGTATCACTAATATATGAAATATAATCCCAAAAAGTACCTGTGACGATAAATACTAAGAACAAGTTGAAAAAAATGAAGAAAAAATTCTTCAGTAAAGTTGATAGTTCAATATCACTGTTAGATGAATGACCTTGATGCTGTGATAAGAATTTATAAAAATATGGTAATGAAATATTAATCAAAGAAAATAATAATGGTGGTAAAATACCAGTAACAAATGTTGTTAACCACTTTGATTTACTTATAAATTCCCCTAATGCTGGCCAAAACTTTGCTATAGTTTTCAAATCAAGTAATGTTGTTAAAGGAGTAACTAAAAATATAATGATGGCATAACTTAGTATAATTATAAATGTTATTATATGAGATTTGAATAATTTCTCATAATATGTTAATTTGAAATTTTCCCATTTGATATCTTTTGGTGCTGGTGCTAAATTGACTATGAGTTTATAAACTCGCGGATCTAGAACTGTCTGGGCTGCCATTTGAGCTGATGCAACTGAATCCATAGTTATGAATGCACTTGAGATTTGTCTAAATTCTGGATTTTCTTTAATATTGATGGTGGACAAGGTTGGATCAAACTTGTTTTGAATAGCTTTAATTTCTTTATCAATTGCAATTAATTGATTGGATAATTTACAAATCTTTTGTTTTGTTTTATCGTCTTTTAAGTCACCATTCAGAGATATGTTGATTGAATATTTTGCTAAAACTGATGGCGCCTTATTTAGATTATAAATATCTATGTTTAATCCACAAATAGATGAATATAAATTCTCTAGTTTATTGATTAGCTTTCTACGCTTTGAAAACAAAGTTTCTAAGGGAGTCCAATCATAAATTAATTTAACTTCCATTACTTTTCCAATGCCCAAATCCTCAATAAATTTCTTCAAAATCTCTGGATCATTCTTTCTCAATAATTTCTTAGGTATACCATCTAGTCTTATCGTTCTATCGGTGATTGCATTTTGCGAAGCGAGATACTTCTGCCTGGTCTTTAAAACCTTTTTGGTATAGTCAAAAACATTAATATATACAATTATTGAAAACAAATAGGTAAATATTGGGTAAACCCAAAAAAAATTCGGAAAATCATCACTAAAATCTGGCTGATCTTGAAACCTAGACATGTAGACTGATTGAACTATTGACCAGGTTATATTATCTTTATCATAATTACCAGTAAAATAATATCTGATCGGGCTAAGAATGAACATTGCCATTACAGATAATAAGAAAAATATCTTAACTCCCATCTTAAAGAAAGTCAAGAATACATAAGCATCCAAGCCAGAATACTCCAAAACCTCATCATCCGTTATCAAATATATCTCCTTCACCCACCCAAAAAATCTATTAGGCAACGGCTTAATTAAGCTCGATTTCTTCCTTAGCGTCCGGACAGCGTATATATGTGGCCACCTATACCTTAATATACAAAACAAGAGAAAGGACGAGATACCTGTCCAGAGACAAATCACCAACTGAGTTTTGAACACTCTTTGCAGACCCCTCATGGAGACAGGATCATTGGGAGCATCCTCCAACATTGATAAAGTCATAGTTCTCTTATTTAGATATCTTGATGTTTCAATTCAATTTATTATCTATCACTATCGTCGTAGTGTTTATCATTCATCGCCTGACACGATACTGCCTAAGACACAAAATTAACAGAATCACAAAATGCATATTGCCTCCTAAATAGGAAGTCTACACTTGTTATACTCGATAGCATACAATACAAGCGTGAACGATTTATTGCCCCTTTTCCTTTGGATAGCGTATCGTCTATGAATTGCATTCGGCCAACGAAGTGAAAATTGCATAATCAACTCTATAAAACTTGTTTTCGAGAGATATCCTTTGCTCGTCTGAGTACTTCTCGCTCATTATTTGCCAGTACAAATCTTTTTCCTACACTTGTGCAAACACTATTTGTATATAAAAAGACAGTAGTCTATGGCTATCCCAATAACTGATAAGGCACTTTAATGGCAAAATTATTACCTCTATTAGAGCTAGATCTCTTTGATTTCCTTATATTATAAGTTTATATATTCACGTGACTTTTATTTTTTTTTTTCTCTAAAAAAGAACCGAGAGAACGTCCATTGGCCCAAAGCTGTTGATTTATATAGATGTAAACATCTTTTTTTCAATATATCATTTGATTGCTTAATAAGAACCGTTCTTTCAAGGAGTAAATTAACCTATTTTGAAGATAAAGATGAGTGATATATATGTGGTTGTTCATATAGCCACTACTTGCGATGAATCAACTACTTATGTCACTAAAGACTCAACAGAATTGATTGAATTTGCGTGGTCAGTGGTTGATGCAATCACGCTTGAAAATTCGTATCAGGATTCAATTTTAGTTAGGCCAGTTAACACGCCAATAACGCCATATTGTTCCCAGCTTCATAAGATCTCTTGGGAACACGTTAGAAATGCAGGAACGTTCAAGGACGCAATAATTAAGTTTGATAACTACGTTCAAGAGAACATTATTCGCAAGAATAAGGAGTTCTCGTTTGTAACATTGGACGTTGGCAAGTTAAGGGTTCAGCTACCAAGAGAAGCAAGGGATAAGTCAGTTGTATTGCCGCCTTATTTGCAGCATCCAAGGGTGTTTGATTTGCAAAATGAATATACAAAATGGCAAGCATCACATCCCGAAGCATTATCTTATACCGCATCGTCGTTATCAAATATTATCACAGCTTTAGAGGTTGAAGTTGATAATAGTGATCAGATTCCAACGCCCTCCTCGTCGTCCTCTACCCCACCACCTGGATCTTCGTCTTCATCAACTACTAGTTTTGTATCTGAACCTTCGACGTATCAAAATAGCTCGAGTTCGAACTTGAACCTAAGTTTGAACCAGGAAACCAAAACTAGGGCCACTGTTAATTTGTACTGTAAGATGTTAGTTCAACTAGTTAAGAAATCATTGCCATTAGGTGAGCATGCAAATGTTTTGACCAAACCGTATGACTCGGCCCAAGATGTTAGAATTTTTTTAGCTGAAAGATCAAAAATATTATATCTTTCAAATTTACCTACCGATACTACTCAATCCGAGTTAGAATCCTGGTTTACTCAGTACGGTGGTAGGCCAATTGCATTTTGGACCTTAAAAAACTTAGACACGAATCCAAACGATAAAAACAATCTTAGCGGTGGTAGTGGGGGCAACAACGGCAATAGTACCAATAACAACAAATCATCCAAAGGCATTTCGGGATTTGCAGTTTTTGCAACTCATGAAGAAGCAACTGAATCATTATCTATGAATGGAAGGGTATTAAATGATAGGGCAATTGAGGTTCAAGCTTCTTCAACAAGAGTTTTAGATAAAGCTAGTGACTTATTGACGCCATTCCCACCCTCGAAGAACAGGCCAAGACCGGGTGATTGGACCTGTCCATCGTGTGGTTTTTCTAATTTTCAAAGAAGAACCGCTTGTTTCAGATGCTCATTTCCAGCTACTAGCGCGGTCACAATTCAAGAATCAATGTTTTCGTCTAATTCATTAAATAGTCGACGCAATAATAATCTTAATGGCAATACTAACCAGTCACAATCTAATGCTTCTGACAAGTTAGGCTTAAATGCGGCCGTTGTTAATGCAGCTGCAGCAGTTTTGAATTCTAATCAATCATATAATAATAACTTCCAAGATCATCAATCACCTTATGCAAATCACGCTAATGGCGGCGGTAATATTTCCCACCAATATTCTCCTCAGCACCACCAACACTACAATCATAATCATAATAATAACAATAATTCACGTTCTCATTATGGTAATAATGTTCCATTTAGAGCCGGTGATTGGAAATGCTCAAATGAAGTTTGTCAATATCATAATTTTGCTAAAAATTTATGTTGCTTAAAATGTGGTAATGCAAAATCTGCAACCACTAATAGTCATCAGAATAATAATACCATTCATTCAGTTAATTCAACTGCTGCCGCAATTGCTGCTGCGACTGCCAGTGGCCAGCCGTTGAACTTAAGTAATGGATTTATAGGATTACAACAACCTCAACCACATCATCCACATCATTTTTCCCAGTCATCAGCTCCAAATCACCAACCTCGTCACAATTCTAACAATTCGAATACCTCCAATAACAGTCATTATTCAAATAATAAACCATCACAGATGCAACTTCATTTCTCTCAACAGAATAATCATTCAAATTTGCGTGGTAGTACTACCGGCACTCCTCAGCCTCAAGCCCAATTATTGCCTCAACATTTAATGTTATTACAACAACAACATCAACAACATCAACAACAGTCGCAATCGAATAATCAAAATGCCCAACAGAAATATTCGCAATCTGTTACCAACTCTCCAGGCTTGTATTCAAGTTATGGTCTTCAACAGTCACTCAACCCGACATATCCAAACAGAAATGTCCCTCATCCTCCTCATTCGGCTCCGGTGATGACCAATGGTGATTCTACTAATTCTACTAATTCAACTAATTCTAATTTACAGAACTTCAATCCCGCATTTAATGTTCTTACCAATCAAATTAATTCTTTGAGCTTGAATAATCATTAACGGAGAGAACAAAAAAGTCATTCTTCTTTTTTTACAAACTATAATTAGGTATATCATCATCTATAATTTTGAGTCTTGTCTCATTCCTTATTTTTGTTTTCATTTCATGTGCTTCCTAGTGTTTTGTTTTGTGCCTTGTGTTATAATATAGATTTCTAGTTATGAATGGTTATTTCATCTATTTTTCCATTAGTTATTTTTTTATTAATTTTATATTTTATGTCGTGTGTTTGACTTTGTTTGCTTTTATCATTTGATACAATATTATGGACTTGTTCTCTTGATTTCATTTATAAGTGTGGGTGGTTAATTTATATTAAAGATGAAAAAATGTTTAATTTTATTATTTTGGCCGTTCTTTATGTTATATTTTTGATTTTTTACTTTCTTGTTTTTGATTTAGTCCTTTTGCCATTATATATATATATATATATATATTAACGGCTGGCTTTCATTCATATTTCAGCTTCTTTACGGGTACAGTTCATATTTAGTTAGTCTCGTCTTTATTTAACGAAACAAATATATATAACATTGCATTTTATTAATGAATTACTTATATATTACAACGATTTTACAGCTATACAACCGAGTTCCTTAGACCGTTTGTCGTTGTAGTTATAGGTTGTATACTTCCCTTGGTTCTTTTGTATGGTCAATTTATATGCAAACTCTACACTCGTTTGAATGTTTCGGGACACGTAGATTTTGTAACATCAGTGTTATATATTCAAATTGTCTCTAACGTAGATTAATCATTTGAGTGTAATTGAAAATTGTTGCCCAACATGACTACTGACAAGTATTCTGTTATTTTACCAACTTATAATGAAAAAAGAAATTTACCAATTTTAGTGTATTTGTTAGCCAAAACTTTTAAGGAGCATAAGTTAGATTGGGAAGTTGTAATTGTAGACGATAATTCACCAGATGGGACGCAAATAGTTGCTAAACAACTCATTGATATATTTGGAGCAGCTCATATCCAATTGAGGCCAAGAGCTGGTAAATTAGGCTTAGGTACCGCTTATGTTCATGGGTTACAATTTGTCACTGGTAATTTTGTTATTATTATGGATGCCGATTTTTCACATCACCCAGAAGCTATTCCTAAGTTGATCGCTAAGCAAAAAGCTGGGGACTTTGATATTGTTACCGGTACCAGATATGCTGGCGATGGTGGAGTCTATGGCTGGGATTTAAAAAGAAAATTGGTCTCCAGAGGTGCTAACTTCTTAGCTGCTACAGTCTTAAGACCAAACGTTTCTGACTTGACTGGTTCATTTAGATTATATAAAAAGTCAGTTTTGGTTAAAATTATTGATGAAACTAAGTCTAAAGGTTATGTTTTCCAAATGGAAATGATGGTTAGGGCTAGAGCATTAGGTTTCAGTGTCGGTGAAGTACCTATTAGTTTTGTTGATCGATTATATGGTGAATCTAAGCTAGGTGGTGATGAGATTGTTGGGTATTTAAAGGGGGTATGGACATTGTTTACTAGCGTTTAAAGTTGTTTGTTCGTATTATATATTGAATTGTGATCTGATAATTCTTTCTACTCTAGTAATCAAATAAGCTTTTTTCTTAATTACTATCATTTTTGCTATTTATTTTATTCATTTCTGTATAGTTTTTACTTATTTATGTATCAATTGGTAGGCTTAATCTCCATTTATTGTTGTCATTATTCGTACTATATAAGATTATGGCACCTCATTAATTTTTCTAATAATTTCGAATTAACATGAAAAATTAGATATTAGGCCAATGTTTCTACACCCACAAGTTTAACATGGCAAAAGACACTTTTTTAAAGAAAATACTTGGTGAAGAACGCTATCAGCGTATCAGAAATACGAATGTATTAATGGTTGGAGCTGGGGGTATTGGTTGCGAGTTATTAAAAGACTTAATATTGACTGGTTATGGTGAGATCCATATCGTTGATTTAGATACCATTACTTTGTCAAACCTAAATAGACAGTTTTTATTCCGTCAGAAAGATATTGATAAGTCAAAGTCATTGACTGTTGCGGAGGCAGTGCAATCATTCAACTATTTTGGTACTAAATTAGTTCCCCATCATGGTAATATTATGGACACTAAACAGTTTCCAATAAGCTGGTGGGACCAATTCAGCTATATATTTAATGCATTAGATAACTTAGAAGCAAGAAGGTATGTTAATAAGATGTGTCTCTTCCTAAAGAAGCCATTAATGGAAAGTGGTACTACTGGATATAATGGACAAATTCAACCAATATTCCCATACTATAGCGAGTGTTTTGAGTGCCAATCTAAGGCCACACCGAAGACTTTTCCAGTCTGTACAATAAGATCAACGCCATCACAACCAATACACTGTATTACTTGGGCCAAGGAATTCTTATTTTTTCAACTTTTTGATGAATCGACGTCTGAATTGGATCAGAAAAATTTAGAAAATGAAACTGACGACAAACAAGAAATCGAGAATATGTTGAAAGAGTCCAACGAATTGAATGATTTGCGTAAATTGATATTGGACACCCATTCATCTACTTTTATAAATGAATTTATTCAAAAGATTTTTAGGATTGATATTGAGAGATTGTTACGAATTGATTCTTTGTGGAAAACAAGAACTAAACCAACTCCATTAGATTTAAACCATTATAAGGACGAATTAAATAAATTATTAAAGGATCCAAAGAATGAAACAATTTTAAGGAGCGACACCAGGATCTGGTCGATTCCAGAGAATATATACGTATTATATAAATCAAGTGAGGCATTGCAACTAAGGTTAAAATCAGGTATACAGCCGTTTATTTCGTTTGATAAAGATGATGAAGTTACTTTAAACTTTGTTGTTGCAGCTGCAAATTTAAGGTCATCCATCTTTAATATTGAAACTAAAACAAAGTTTGATATCAAACAGATTGCTGGTAATATCATACCAGCAATTGCTACTACAAATGCAATAATTTCGGGATTTTCTAGTCTAGGCGGGCTAAGTTACTATAATCATCCAGAAGTAATAGACGGCAACTTCAGTGAAATTTCAAAACAATCATCGACGGTGTTTATCAGCATTAAACCAAACAAGTACGTTACATCTGCATCTTTGATTGGCTCAAATGAAAAATGTTCTAGCTGCTCCTTGTTATCTCGTGGATTGATCAATATAACAAAGACACAGCTCAAGGAGTTGACTTTGAAAGACCTAGTTGACAAAATTATTGAAAAATATAAATTCGAAGAAATTTCAATTATCTTGGGCCAGTCCAAATTGATTTATGATCCTGAATTTGACGATAATATGCACAAGAAACTCTGCGAGATCGACGATTTTACAGAAGGTCAATTGTTGCTCATCCAAGATGAAGACGACAGCTTAGAAAATTTGGAACTATACATCAATGTCGTAGAAGAAGAGTCTAATGATTTCTTGCCTGCTATTAGTATAAGACCGAAGAAGAACTTTCATGATGAAATCGACGAGAATATCGGCCAAATTGAAAACAATCTTATACTGGACGGCAAGCCTATTATCATTGACGAAGAGGAAGAAGGGGATCTAGTAGAATTAGAGGAACCAAGCTTGAAGAAACGTAAAATAGCTTAGTTTATGTCTATATATCGTTTATATGTATTTATACTGCTTACGTAATCAAGAATTCCCTAGTTGAAAACCAATTCGGCCACAGTGTAATATTGAGAATATATAAGCTATCACAATAATTATATTCTTTCTTCATTTCTTCTTTTTTTCGTAATATTCAATATTATATTATAATTGATCTTGATAACTGTTGAAATCAATCATGTCCTGGCAAGCTTATACTGATAATTTAGTTGCAACTGGTAAAATTGATAAAGCGGCTTTATATTCAAGAGCAGGAGATTCCTTGTGGGCTCAAACATATAATTTTCAATTGGATCCAACAGAAATTACTAATATTGCTAGAGGATATGATGATCCATCAAATTTACAAGCGCATGGGTTACATGTTCAAGGTCAAAAGTATTTCTTGTTAAGAGCAGACGAGAGATCAATCTATGGTAAACACGAAGCCGAAGGAGTAGTTGCTGTCAGAACTAAGCAGGCAATTTTGATTGCCCATTATCCAGCCGGTGTTGTTGCAGGAGAAGCTACTGCTGTTGTTGAAAAATTGGCTGATTATTTAATTAGTGTTAATTATTAGAAGACTGATTTTTTTAGGTGGACTAAGTTGCTGTGATAGGATACTATGTTTGTGTTAGATCCAGTCAGTCTAATGTCAAATAATATTTAATTATAAAGGCAATTTTAATATTGTTAAGTATCAGCTATTTTCTGTCTAGCCCATCATGATTTTTCTTATTGAGAGCAGTTAAAAAGAAAAAGAACCTATGAAAGTATTATCCAAGATACAGAGTACCTACACCTGAAGTTTCGAAGTTTTTTTCTATTTATTTTATATTTTTAATGTAATAATTTCTGATTTAAGGTCGTTTTATTGGTTGATTTTTTTATTTATGAGGGATATTGAACGAGATCATATTGTTCTTTTGATCTTCCTTTTGAGATAATCTATTTAATTTTTGTTGCTCTCTTTTTGTGCCAATTACCTTTAATTAGGTCCTATCTATTATTGTTATCTATCTCATATATCTCAATTTCTTAAGATAATACCATTACAATTTATTAAAGCGTAGCGGTGAATGAAATTCCCTCTATCCCTGTAGTGACGATTTGTGCTTTTGTCTGATCAATTTGCTAGATTTGATGAACTTTTTAGCTGTAATGCTAGCTCTAAACTTTAGTCAATTATCGTGATGGACCCACGAAAGGCGCGTACAAAACATTGCACATATATATATATATATATATACAAGATTACAATACTATAAGCTTATATATTGTAACTACCGCTTTCAATTTAAAATTTAGGTTGTAGCCATTTGTACTAACATGTAAGACGTTAAAGACACAATTCAAACAATTAATAAATATTTAGCTAAAGTTACTATAATATTCACGTAGCAATAGTAATGAACAATGGCCCGATATACTATTTAATACGCCTATATACCACTTAGTAGGGCATTTGTAGTGGATATTGGAGACTATATATGGTAGTTCTACAGGAACATCGTAGTATAATATGTGGTGTGCATATAATATTTGACCAAATTGCACTACTTTTCCTACTGTGAAAAATCTTCCACTGTAATTGGCTGACACAGTGTTCCAGTACTTGTTTGAACTTATTAGAATTGTTTAGTATCTGATTCTATTCCTTATAAGAATTTTGGAAATCAATAAAGTTAATAATGTTCAACAGATCAATTAGAGCATCTCGTTCTATAACCCAAAGTTTAAAAAGATTCAACTCGACACATCATCATGAACCATCACAACCAAAAAACATTGAAATTAACGTCGCCAAGGTTTTTGGAATCGCAGGTTTAGCTGGAGCATTGTTAGTTTATAAGAATCATGAAAAGACAGATAAACCATTATATGAAACTAAGTTGTACAGAGAGCAGGATGAACGTGGAAATTTGAGAAACGAAAACTATTTGAAACGCTACAAGACATCATTTATCAAGGGCTTTATGAAAGATAGAGGCGGCATAGGTCAAAGACAATATAGAAGAATTAGTGAAGGCTCAGTTCCAACTAACTTAATTCCAACACATTCGCCAAACGGTAATCAATTTGGAGCTGGTATTAAAACTGATCAATTAGGTCCAAGAAAGGAAAGAATTAGAATTTATGCTCCATTGCCAAATTCTAGTTAGGGGAAGGAAGTTATAAAGTGAAGGAACATTTATATCATCATATTCAGTACTTAATTATATGAGAAAAAAGAGAACATGAATGTTTTTACGGGAGGTCTTTAATTTTGCATTTTGGAAAAATTCATTGGTTAAGTTGTCATTTAGAATAAAAACACAAGAAATCATCTTAACTATTAACTTATTTTGTTTTATTTAGTTTATTTATCTTATTACTGTTATTGTTATTCACTTTTAGATCATTTATTTTGGTTTTTTATTTTCTAATAAATAACAGAAAACATTATTATATAAGGTGTTTAATTGGTTAACTGTGTAGGTCATGTGACCAAATATGGTTCAGAAAGATTAGTAGAAGTCTATGTCTATGTCTATATATGAGCCAGTTTGAAGATTTAGCCTTGTCAATATCTACCAAATGTTTCTAATATAGGTATGATGGTCTTTGGTTTTTTTAGACACCAAAGAGTTTTGTAAATTTTGGTAGTCTAGTAATGTTCGAGAGATATTGGTTATAACACTCTCTTGTCCTTCTTGAACTGATTCTTGACTTCAGTATTCATTGCCAAATAAATACAAGTCAGAAAAAGTAATATTATGACAAAATATTCATTTGTCCCATCTACTTATATAATCTTCTATGCTATGCTTTGCCTTGAAATAGAGGCAATATCTCTTTTGGATGTTTCTCAATTTTATCTCCAACTTGCACCCAAGACAAATCAAGCAACTGGTTTTAATCTGGATAGCTTAATACAAGATAAGAAGAAAAATCTCTGATTTCTAAGAATCACTTAGTAATCAAGCTACTTTAGTAGACATTTCTGCCACCTCAATCGATAGCACTGATATTTTTGCAGCTTACCAGAAAGTTCACTGTACTCATCCATTTAGCAGTATCTTCATAAATTTAGAATCAAACACAGCAGTAAAAACCAAACTCACAGAAACTAATTTGTTGTAAAATAGAAGAGAGTAATAGTCAAGCAGTCAGTAAATGATGAACCAACTGTTTGGAACATTAATAACCTTAAAAATCATTTGCAAATAAAAACCCTAAATTAAGTAGTATACACCTTTTACTATGCATAAGATCTCATCTAAAAGGATACTTTAAATATGCATATATAATATAGTTTGTTTTCAAAGTCCAGTATTACAAGTAGGTGGATATGACTCTGGCGGTGGTGCTTAATCAATATGCAGGTCTTCGAGCATAATTGAACAATAATCAAATATCGAACAAATGAACTCATTGTTCAATTTGATTTACGTTCTACTACAAAAGTATTCGAAGATGCCAATTGAATGGAATGTTATAGTTTACGATAAGCTTGGTGCTGATAGAACTGCTTTCAGACCAGCTCACGTTGCAAACATCCCTGAAACTATAAATAAAGGTATTGTTACTTCTGCTGGTGCAATTTACCATGACGTTGAAAGAACTAAATTTGCAGGTAGTACGTTTCATATTTTAGCTGACTCAAAAGAAGAAATTATCGAATTCTTAAAACAGGATATCTACTATAAAGAAGGCATTTGGGATATTAATAACGTTATAATCAATCCGGTCGGTATCGCCTGTAGATTACCTAAAAAAATGGACGGTGTTAGTGTCGGATTCTAAAATTTCAGTATATAGTCCAGATACAATTGAATACATATTTAGCACATTAGCATCGAGGATAGGAAATAAACACTTTTCATGATTGTTTAACTATCTAAAATGTAATAGAAGCTCTACTGTGGATACATGCTTTTGTGTATCGGATAAAACATTGAGTTAAAAGTGTACTTATCTTCATAGTAATCTTAGTTGAAATAGAACATGTAATTGTCACAAGCATAGGAAATATAATATACCTACGTCATATTGTCAGGTTATGCACCTTCGGATCAGGTAAAACATTAAATAGTGCAAACCGAACCGAACTTATTCCTATTAAGCAATGACACGAAAATTATTTACATGCAACCATAGTGTGAACGTTATTTCTTTGCATCTCATTTCCCGGCTTTAAGTTAATATTGGCTGTTGTGAGCCGTCTTTCTATCACCTTTTGTCTACAATCGGGTGATTTCGCAATCACCCTCTACAGCTAAATAGTTACCCATACTAACTATAGAATACTACTTACTAATAATCAGATACCAGTAGCTCATATAATGATACTCGTACGTAGTATTCAACAGAGTAAGGTGGTATAAACAATACATCGAAAGAAACTATTGGGAAAAGGGTCCATCTGGGAAAAAATAGACGGTTTCGGCAAAGATAGGTGCTCTACTGACTCCGATATCCGGTCATCAAAATAACAATATTCTTGATTTAACAAAACCATTCTTTTTTACATTGTAAACTACATAGTAAATGTCTTGTATAAATAAACATGATATTTTCCGACATAAATGACAAGATATGTTTGGCTTTCAAAATTAAGATTATTTTTTAAGAGCTTAAATATTTTGTTATTAATGCTTTCTAAAGATAAAGAAGATCTTAGTTCTGATAATTCTACTGATGAACCACATGACGCTACAACCCCCTATCAGGGGTTTGATGACAATGTGGGTAATAAAATTCAGGATTTAGCTAGACAGGTTTCTCGTCTTTCAAACAGAGCGGTTGAACAAAATCAGTATGACTTATCGTTAACCAGAACTTTATCTCATATGTCACAAGTACCGGGAGAAAACCCGATGGGAGAGGAGTATGACATTAATCCAAGGTTAAATCCTGAATCCCCAAAATTCGACGCTAAGTTTTGGATCAAGAACATGAGAAAATTGGTCAGTTCGGACCCAGATTATTTTAAACCAACTCAAATAGGTGTTGCTTATAAAAATTTAAGAGCCTATGGCAATGCAACTGATGCTGATTATCAAGCAAATATTACAAACGGAGTTTACAAACTGGTAAGTAGCCTAATTAGAAAACTTTCAAGCCAAGGTGAAGAATCGTGCTTCGATATTTTAAAACCAATGGATGGTTTAATTAAACCAGGTGAGGTTACTGTTGTCTTAGGTAGACCAGGGGCTGGTTGTTCTACGTTTTTGAAAACAATTGCATGCCATACTTACGGCTTTCATATTGATTCAGATTCCACAATTAGCTATGATGGCTTGACACCACATGAAATTGAAAAGCATTACAGGGGTGATGTTGTTTACTGTGCGGAAACTGAAACTCATTTTCCTCACCTTACTGTTGGTCAAACCTTAGAGTTTGCTGCTAAGCTAAGGACTCCACAAAATAGACCCTATGGTGTTTCAAGGGATGTGTATGCTAAACATGTGACTGAAGTGGCAATGGCTACCTATGGATTATCTCATACTAAAAATACTAAGGTTGGTAATGATTTCATTAGAGGCGTTTCTGGTGGTGAAAGAAAAAGAGTTTCAATTGCCGAAGTGTCCTTAAGTGCTTCTTCATTACAGTGTTGGGATAATTCAACTAGAGGTTTAGATGCTGCAACAGCTTTAGAGTTTATCAGGGCTCTAAAGGCCTCTGCAACTATTATGAAAGCTACTCCATTGATTGCAATTTATCAATGTTCTCAAGATGCCTATGACTTGTTTGATAAAGTTGTATTATTGTACGACGGTCACCAAATATTTTTTGGTGACACTAAACAAGCTAAAGAATATTTTATTGAAATGGGATATGAATGTCCTCCAAGACAAACTACGGCTGACTTTTTAACTTCGTTAACTAATCCAGCTGAAAGAGAAGTCAGATCAGGTTTTGAGAGCAAAGTACCAAGAACTCCACAAGAATTTTATGAGTATTGGCAAAAGTCTAAAGAAAGAAAACAATTATTACTAGATATTGATGACTATTTGGCCACTCAAAATGGAGATAACGATGTCAAGAGAAAATTTCATGAGGCTCATGTAGCGAGGCAATCCAATCATCAACGTCCGGCTTCTCCTTATACCGTCTCTTTTGCTATGCAAGTTAAATATATTATGGGCAGAAATATATTAAGAACCAAAGGTGATCCGTCGATTTCATTGTTTAGTATTTTTGGTAATATGGTGATGTCCTTGTTGGTGGCTTCAATCTTTTACAATTTGAAGGCGGATACCGATTCCTTTTATTATAGAGGTTCTGCAATGTTCTTTGCTGTTTTATTTAACGCATTTTCATCATTGTTAGAAGTTTTTTCACTTTATGAAGGTAGACCAATCGTCGAAAAACATAAAACATATGCCTTATATCATCCTTCTGCTGATGCGCTTGCATCCATTATTACAGAATTACCTGTTAAATTGACTATTTCAATTGGTTTTAATTTGATATATTACTTTATGGTTAATTTTCGCCGTGATGCTGGTCGCTTTTTCTTCTTCTTATTGATGAACTTCACTGCAACTCTAGCTATGTCTCATCTATTTAGGTCAATTGGTTCAGCAACTAAATCACTTTCTGAAGCAATGACTCCAGCTTCTGTACTTTTATTAGCTTTAACCATTTTCACTGGTTTTGTTATTCCCACACCAAAAATGCTTGGCTGGTGTCGTTGGATCAATTATCTTAATCCAATTGCATATGCGTTTGAGGCCCTAATTGCAAATGAATTTCATGATAGGGAGTTTGAGTGTTCTAGTTTTGTTCCTTCTGGCCCTGGATTTCCAACTTCAGGTGACACAAGGATCTGTTCTGTCGTTGGTTCAGTTGCTGGTAAAGATTTTGTTAATGGTGATGATTATATCAACTTGTCATATAGTTATTATAATTCTCATAAATGGAGAAATTGGGGCATTGTTGTAGCTTTTATTATATTCTTTTTATTTGTTTATCTTGTTTTATGCGAATATAATAAAGGTGCAATGCAAAAAGGTGAAATTTTATTATTCCAGAAAAGTGCCTTAAGGAAGGCTAAGAAACA
>JARYTB010000024.1:0-143873 GCA_031081865.1 Schwanniomyces occidentalis var. occidentalis
TAAACATTCAGTATATTTGGAAATTGATCCAAAAATTTTCTAAACTTTAACGCTGGAGCGACTAGCTTGTCTTCATACGCCATTTTGATAAATCCTTAAGGCTCAATAAAATCTACCGTTTATAAAATACAAAATGTAAAATATCCGCAATTTATGTGGGAATTTTCAATGCTTTATATAGTTTTGGCTACACTCAATTACCCTCCATATTCCAGGATAAAACTCTTATTATTGTTAGAGAAAAATCTTAAATGACATTAGAACCATTCAATGCAAAATGCATGAGACTGGGGCAATTATCGGTATTGCCAGTCAATGTTAGCCCGTTTCGGAAACATTCAGACAATTGCCGCACTACATACTGGGGTCGAGTCTGTGGGGTTGCGCGGACTTTTATGATAGAGAAACTACATGACGCCGACACCAGGAATATGCCATGCGGACAGCGTTCGAAACTTGGCCGATACTAAGCCCCAAGTTGCCGATGTTGCAACTGAAACTAATATTTTTGCCTGCCCAAGCAAACAGAAGTCCTAATCAACAACAATAACATGTAATACTTAGGCATAAGTTATTCATCAGTAATATAATCGGTTGTTATGTAAAAGTCATATAAAATTGCATTAAATTGCATGTAAATAAAGGTCTTTAGCGCGAACTATTTAGAGCTATCATTTAATACAGCTAGGTTCTTTCATATAGTCAGATCTGGCAATAATCAGGAAGCTTATATTCTGTCTTTGTGCATTGAGGACAAAATGATACTTCTTTAGACATACATTTGGCATTTTTTATGAACGGGATATCGCCTTGCAATGAACGGTTTATACCGATCTTCTCTTTAGAGGCTACGCTCTACCAAAGATCCCCGATAAAATATATGAGTTTAAATAAGATTCACAGTCATTGAATTGTTCAAGGGCACCGAAACTATTAGTATTCGAGTACGGGATTCCGACCTTGATTTTTAATGTTGGGGATGTAATAGTATGAGAGATATTAGCATTCCTTCAGTCTACGTAAGAATATCGACCAAACGTATTGGACTAGTTTACTCCTTGATATATATTAGTATTAATTTTTTGGAATCTCGTTCGGGAGAAAATAGTAAAACAAGAAAAATTAGGAATATTAGCTGAGTTAAGAAATCTGAGTTAAGAAATCGGAGTAAAAAGAAATTAACTTTAAGGTTAGTCATACGGATCAATGAACAACAGGGCAATTCACTTCACATTTCTGGTACCTTTGCATTATTAGTTTAGAAATATATTGTATGATAAGATCAGGATTAGTATAATATGTAAAGTTTAACGTTGGTGGTTATATATCGATACCTAGCCTTGTATAAGAAAAGTATACCTTTCTATTACTAAGGCTAACAATATACGTATAAGCTCTTTATATAGAGAGTTTGAAGACGACGTCATGCTTATACCTTTAGATTGGTAACAGAGCTTCTATCTTGATGAAACTGTAGTGTATTTGATATTTTAAGTATGATTAAGAGCCCGACCAACCTCTACAATAATCGCTTTTAGATGAAATCTAGATTTACCTTCGATAGTGATAATTGGGGACTGGATACAATAGCTTTATAGCGCTAAATTCTGCAACTTATAGGCACTATATGAATCTGCCAATATTTCCGTAATTATGGGTTTAGAATAAACGAACATTTGATTATCAGAAATATGATAGTAGAAGTTTTATTCGTAACTAGTCTTAATTTATAAAAACATGTTAGAAGCTTTAATATTGTACATTATTCGTGTAATGAGCACATCTCTTTCCGTATGTGTTTGTATTAAGATCATTATTACATTCTTCAGAAATCTTTCCTGCTCTATGTTATCAATCTTTAGTTTCTACAAACGCGAACTATGTAATCAATAATTTCGTTAAGTTATGATTAAACTATGCTAAAAGTATGAAAGATGTATCTAAAATAAATATAAGAATGTTTAATTATGATGAAAGGGGCAACTAAAGTTTTTAACTTGTTTATCACACTGCTCCATGTGAATGAAACTGCTATTTGGAGTTTCTAATGCAAATAAGTCATTATATTGTTGTTCACAATAATCCCTTTCCTGTTGATCTTCGGAGTCAATTTGGTCGCTTGAGGGAGAATTCTTTTCATTATCGGTTTCTGGTGGAGTAAATAATTGTTCATTCTGTTGAATTGTTTGATATCCATCGAAGAAGTCACATTTTATAATTTCACTTTTTAATAAACTTAAACTAATTCTGTCATTTGGATTCAACACAAAAATTTTATCTAGTAACCTATTAAAAGCCTTTGAAATAGGTAGTATTGAGCAAAGGACGTTTTTATTATGCAAAATGTAGTTCTTAAATACTAGATTATCTCCTTGATCTATTATGGAAGCAATTGGCCATGGATTTCTTGCACATGTTATATTAATAAATAAGACACCTAAAGACCAAATGTCACCAGCTAAGGTTGGGAAATACTTTGAATTTGTTTCATTAATATTTTTCGTTTCGTTAATTGATACTGTTTTGAATTGATTCATGTCCACCAAGGACTTAATCAAATTATTTGTATTGTAGTTTATTATTCTTTCAGGTGCCATATAAAAACTTGATCCCCTGCAAGCATTGCAACAAATTAAACTTGAACTCATAGCTAGTCCAAAATCAATCAAAACAATATGAATTTCATTATAATCAATAACTTTACCAAAATCTTTTCTCTTATAGTTGCAATTGTAATTTACCATTATATTTTCGGGTTTTAAATCACAATGGTAAATACCCTTGGAATAACAGTATTCAACTGCTTCAATTAATTGTAGCATAACATTTTTCATAAATAATTTCTTATCTTGATATATTGATGGTTCTAAAAATATCCGTTTATCAATTATATTACCGAATAAATCACCTTGTTCAAAATAATCCATAAGGATAACAATGGCCAAGTCATCCAAATTTAACACTTTATGTATAGATATTATATTAGGGTGCTCATGTACCCTTAAATGTAAAGCAATTTCTCGTAAGAATGGACAGTTTATGCCTCTATTTTTAATAAAGTCCAAATCTATTTCAGCTGCATTTATTCTCGACTGGCTATTGAAATAGTTAAATATTTTCATCTGAATAAACTCTTTATTCGCATTAACATCATTTGGACTTGTGTGTTTTACTGGTGGTTCTTTCAAAATCATTTTAGCTGCAAATTGCTTGCCGTTATATATGTCCTCCATCAAGTATATCAATCCATATGTACCTGCTCCGATCTTCTTGACAAATTTTAAATTGTCATTAATCATAAATCCATTTAAATACATCTGAGAGATATTTGTATATGCAGATTTAGGTATATAAGCTTGTGGTATACTTGAATTAGCATCTAACAATGGTAGGATATTTAGTGTCATTTTATAAAACAATTTGCAATGTAGGAGTTATACGACGAGCCAAGTATTCAAAAAATGGGTCAATTTCTTAATTAAATATATATTGCTGAACTTTATCAAATCCTATTTTATCCTTGCTTTAAAATAAATATTATAAGATATGATCATTATTCATAGGCTTCCTGTCGTATGGATGAGTTAATCATCTGATGTTAGTATAGTGACGTTGCTGAGCACAATTATCCTCACTCATAGTGGTGTGATTGAGAAAATCAGATCATATGAAGTTCCGACTTTTATCGAAAAAGTTACGGCAATTTTAGGAACACTACTGATAAATTTTATATTTTGCAATTATCTAATCACGTATACACATATTTTATTAGAAAAGATGACCAAGTTCAACTATACAGCTACCAGCTGCAGGCTTACTAACGACTATTGCATCATTTATTTCTTCTTTGGTGACACTTGGTACGTATTTTTCAAAGTATTCCTTAGTTAAAGCTTGAACAAGATTTTCTAGTTTATCTACAGTTGTTAAGTGAACAACTGAACCACCCCAACCAGCACCAGTAACTCTTGAGCCATAAGAACCATTATTTCTAGCAACTTCACAAATTTTTTCCAATTCGGGGGTGGACGAGTTGTTAAAAGCATCACAAGATACTTGTGATTCATTCATTAACTTACCGAAGTCATTCAAAAATTGGTTTGAATTTCCATCGAAATCCCTTATCAATTTTAAAGTTTGCAAGACTCTTAAGGAATCGGAGTATACATGTTTTGCTCTTTGATAGAGTTTTAATACATCGTACCTAACAGGGAATTTGGACAAGAACTTTGATTTGAATTCTTCTGATGAAGTATCTAATTGTTTAGCAGCTTCTTCGGTTTTGAATCCAACCTTTTCATCATCAGTAAATAGGGTTTCAATTAATTCTAGTAATTTTGATAACCTTTCTACTCCAACGTCTATATCACTACCATCCCATTGCTCTTCATGTAAGTATTCAGTAAAATAAGTATCCATAAATCCTCTTAAAGTACCAGTTGACAAGTTAGAATCTTGTGTTAAGGTCAAGTTAAATTTTTGGGCTAATAACTCTGAAGCAACTGCAACCTCAACAACACGTAAATTATAATTTTTAGGAGCGGTTTCATGCTTGTTTGCCTGTAACAAACTATTTGAAATTAAGAAGACTATGTCATGAGGTTTAATAGTTGGGAATTTAAATGCTGTACCACTTAACTTTGGTTTGAACTGAATTAACAATGCCTTCGACTTCTCTCCATACACTGAAGCACACTGATCCATACCACCAGTATTGACTCCGACATAATGTTCGGAAACAACTGTAATTCTAGTTAAGTCTTCTTTCGAAATCTCCTTAATTCCATTTGCCCTCAAAATTGCTAAAGTTGAGGCAACACAAAATGCAGCAGATGATGATAAACCTCCGCCAGTTGGAACTGTACCGTTAAAAGTTAATTTTAGTCCTTTCAAAGGCTTTTTACCATCATCAACCAAATCTGGGTAATTGTCTATAATGTATTTATGAGCAACAATTAGACCACATTTAAAGTAACTGCCCCAAGAAAATTTGGCTTGATCGATTGAAATAACATCACCGTTTGCTGGCATCTCGAAAGTTTCAGTCGTAAAGCTGACATCAGTATTAGTCAATATCACTTTACTTTCATTAGAAGTGCTAACAGCGGCTATCATATCAGCATTAATTGCCATAGGCAAAACTGAGAAATAACTATAGTCGATATGATCACCAATTAAGTTCACTCTACCAGGCGAACGAGCGATAAAAGTTGGTTTTTCATGGAAGTGGGTTTCAAAAGTTTTGATCAAATCTTGATATCTTTTTTTATTCAGATCTGAATCTGAATAGAATGATAAATCTTTAAAGATTGGAACTAAATTTGACATAATTAATAATACTATAAAAATGGGAAGAACAGGTCTGAAAATCATACATAGTCATTTTAATTTATATTGTAGATTGATTTTTGAATGTCAATGTAACGTTACAGTGTAATAGTTCCCCAAAAAATTCCATATTCAGGTTCCTCTAATCCCGACATTTTTAACAGGAGGTTCAAGTGGGGCAAATGGAGAAAATTTTCTCCGGTAGTTTTACTGTCTGCCGATTTTTGTTTGCTATTGCACAAATCCCAAGTGTAGGGTTCCTAATCATCATAATAATCACTCATAATAATTCCCAAATTGGTAATAATCAGCATTAACTAGAGATTCCAATTGAATCGAAAACTCTTGGTAATGGTAAAATTATAAGAATGTTTTTCCTAATGATCAAAATTAATATGGACCATTAATATTCATCATGCTTCTTCTACTTATATCCGAGGAAAAGAGATCCGACTTTTTGTTGAGTAGAGATCTTTAAGACAAAAAATATTTCTTGCCCAGTCAACGAACATTTGGAACATCGCTCCTAATAACGCAACGTTACATTTTTCAGTTGAGATTCAATTTCCTAATTCAACTATATATATCTATGAGAAATTGCAGAAGATATGTGAAATTTTCATACATAAAGTTAATTATAATTTTTCAGTCAAAGAATGAGTTCCTCTGAATATATTTTGGTCACAGGTGGTGCTGGTTATATTGGTTCTCATACAGCAGTTGAATTAGTTAATCACGGTTATAAGGTTATTATTGTCGATAACTTAATCAATTCAAGCTACGATTCAATAGCAAGAATTGAGTATATTGCTAAGCAATCGATTCCCTTCTATAAAGTTGATATCAGAGATTATAAGGGATTATCAAAAATATTTGAGAAATATAATATTAAAGGAGTTATTCATCTCGCTGCTTTGAAGGCAGTCGGTGAATCTACTAAAATTCCATTAGATTATTATGATAACAATGTCGGTGGTACCGTCAATTTATTAAAGGTTATGAAAGATCATGGTGTAAAAACAATTGTTTTCAGTTCGTCTGCTACTGTTTATGGGGATGCGACTAGATTTGAGAATATGATTCCGATCCCAGAGCATTGTCCAAATGATCCGACTAATCCTTACGGTAATACTAAATATATAATTGAAAATATATTAAGAGATATTTATAATAGTGATATTTTGTGGAGATCTGCTGTTTTGAGATACTTTAATCCAATTGGTGCCCATCCTTCTGGTTTAATTGGTGAAGATCCATTAGGTATTCCAAATAATTTATTACCTTATTTAGCTCAAGTTGCGACTGGTAGAAGAGAAAAATTATCTGTTTTTGGTAATGATTACAATAGTCATGATGGTACGCCAATAAGAGATTACATTCATGTTGTTGATTTAGCTAAAGGACATATTGCTGCGCTAAATTATTTAAATAATTTTCAAAACAATGAAGGGTTATACAGAGAATGGAACTTAGGTACTGGTAAGGGTTCAACCGTTTTTGATGTTTATCATGCATTTTGCAAAGCAGTTGGTAGAGAATTGCCTTATGAGGTGGTTGGCAGAAGAGCTGGTGACGTTCTTGATTTAACTGCTAATCCAGCAAGAGCAAATAATGAATTGAAATGGACGGCTGAATTTACAATTGAAGACGCATGTAGGGATTTGTGGAGATGGACAACTGAAAATCCTTTCGGATATCAGGTTCAAAATTATAAGTGGGAAAATTTTGAAAATGAAAATTATGAAAACAGGTTACATACAGTTACATGTAATGATTTCAAAGTTTCGATTGCTAATTATGGTGCATTAATTCAAGATATTAACTTTAAAGGTAACTCAATTGTTAATAAGTTTGACAATGACAATGATTATAAGTTGGATTCAAACCCATTTTTTGGTGCCACTGTTGGTCGTTACGCGAATAGAATTTCAAAAGGTGAATTCCAAATCAATGGTAAAACATTTTCAACTACCATAAATGAAAACCAAAATACATTACATTCTGGTAAAAATGGTTTTGATAAGCAATATTTCCTTGGTCCAATAATTAAAAAAGATGAGGAATCGACTACCTTACAATTCTTATTAGTGGATAAAAATGGTAATGATGGATTCCCAGCGGATTTAGAAACAATCGTTAAATATAAAATTGATAGTAACTCTCTTGAAATTGAGTATGAATCAAAGATTGCTGAAGAATCTGAAGGTAAATCTACAATCGTTAACTTAACTAATCATTCGTACTTCAATATTACGCATAATGAAACAATTAATGGTACCAAGGTTAAATCAGTTACCAATAAATGTTTAGCGGTTGATTCAAATTTGATACCAAATGGAAAAATTGTTGAATCACCAAAAGATTTATCTGAATCCATTGAGTTAACCAAGGATGATATTTTTGATGATTGCTTCGTTGTTAATGAAAATGAATTAAAAATTGATACCAGATCAAATGAACTAAAAGAAGTTTTTGAAGCCTCGCATCCTAGCTCGCCATTCAAGTTAGTTTTTTCAACCACTGAGCCTTCATTTCAATTTTATACTGGTGACTACACGAATACTAAAGGTTATGGTACTAGAAGTGGCTTTTGTATTGAACCTGCTAGATTTATTGATGCAATCAATTTTGAAAATTGGAAATCTCAGGTTATTTTAAATAAGGGTGATGTTTATGGGTCAAAAATTAAATACAGTTTTACATAGTTTTCTATTATTAGTATTCTATAAAAATATTCAGCTACTTTAAAAATTATTTTTCATACGTACTGCAAACATAATACGAGTCAACTATAGTATTCCTTTATCTAATATAATCTTTATTTGATTGAAGGACTGTAATGTGTATCTAAATTATTCAATTGTTATGAGATTTTAACTAGTTGCAAAAGAAAATCAAAAATTTTATCATCACATTCTTACGCTATACGAAAGACACAAAAGATAATGACTTTAGAAACTAATTACTCATCCCAACTCAATTTCCATACTCCTTAAGAATTGAATCCATAAATTATACTTATAGCAATATGGTGTCATTTTATTGAAGTTAATGTCTCGGGTTTTATAGGGCAAATAAGTTGCGAATACAGATTTCGATCAAGAACCATAATCTTTTAACTATATGTAACTATTCTATAATAGTTTTACTTCTTATCTTCCTCTTTAATAGTATGTCCCATTAGTTTTATTTTCCTAAATATTCATCTCGACATCAAACAAAAGCATACACTAGTACAGGTGCTTATCCATAATCAATACAAAAATTAAGTTTATTTGCGCCAATAAATTTAATTTAATTAAAATTCTGCCATGTTAGGAATCTCGAATATTAAAAATGATTTATAACTTCTATGTTACTTTTCTTAAACTATCACATAGTTAGAAATGTGATCTATCTTATGTGTTAGTTTTAGCTAACTATATATAGTGAGGGATTTCTCTGAAATCCCTACTTCTTATATCTCTATCTTAAATAGAGGTTGTCTTGCTAACATAACCTTTTAAGGCCAATTATTCATTATTAGAGTATATAACTCTAACGTACCATTGTTAGAGAACTCGGGAGATATCTATGATAGATACCTTCCCTAACTTACAATTGAGCTTAAATATAGTATATCACTTATATATCACCAATCTAAGCTACTTCTATATTAGCAGAAGAGAGAATTGGGGGGGGGGGGTGGGGGTTAGTTCCTTATTTATAGAGCAAATGGTTGTAAAACAGTAGGGGCGATAGATAGTGATACTATCTATCACACTATGATCTAAAGTAATGTGATCTATCATTATATGGTAGATAATAATCTGGTTTTCTTATAACTACAAGCTTCGTTCCTCATGGCCCAATGGTCAAGGCGTCTGGCTACGATAAAAAGTGTCCACTTCTCGGTTGGAACCAGAAGATTCCAGGTTCGACTCCTGGTGGGGAAGCTTAAATTTTTGCTCGCGTTTACTTCAAATTATGATAATCACACGACCACACTGGATTGAAGCAAGTTGTACACTGGATCAAGCCAACATCAAGCATACATTTAGGTAAACATCCTATATTTCTTCTTTTCAACAAATATATGATCATAATTATGAAAATATATTCCATATATATATTAAATAAAGCAGGTGGTTTGATCTATCATAATGATGTTGATCCTGTATTAAATAAGTTAACAGCTAATGATTATTTAGTGCTAGCGGGGACTTTACATGGAGTTCATGCAATTGCATCAAAATTGGCCCCAGCTATAACCAAGAATAATGAAGAGGCAAATATAATTCAAAATAGCAATAGCAATTTAATTGCGACAGGAAGGGCTCAAAGATCTAACTCTAATAGATCAGGATTACAAAGTGTTGAAACTGATTTGTTTAATTTGTACGTATTTCAAAGTTTGTCGGGGATCAAATTTATAATTATAACGTCACCAAATCCAGTTGTACATAACTTGCAGCCAATAGATGATAAGAATATAAGCAAGGAGGAATTGAATAAGCAATTCGAATCAACAAACGAAATTTTTAAGCAACTATATATTATATATTCTGATTATGTCATGAAGGATCCATTTTATTCGTTAGATATGCCAATCAAGAGCTTATTATTTGACATGAAAGTTAATGAATTAGTGTCATAATCTGGTTTATTTTCTCCCAATAAATGCATTGTATATTAGTCTACTTCTGATGTGTACTATATAAGATAATCTTTACAATAGTCTATTAAATCGGTAATACCCTTATGGAGGTCAGTTTCAGGTCTCCAACCTAATTTTTCAATTTTACTTAAATCGAGTGAATATCTCAAATCATTATAGTTCCTATCTTTAACAAATTTAATATAATCTTTATAGTTGATATCCCTATTGTTAAAATAAATCTGACAAATTAGTTTGATTAATGATAAATTATCTATCTCTTCATTACTACCGATATTATATATTTCACCACTTGTTTGGGGACTATTCCATATGGTTTCTATACCTGTAACAAAGTCACAAACGTGTAAATATTTTCTCAAGTTTAATCCATTACCATGAAGTGGTATCTTTTCATTATTAATTAGACACTTTAGTGCTAACGGTATTATCTTTTCGGGATACTGTCTTGGACCGTAAACATTATTAGATCTTATAATTGTGATTGGAAGTTTAAAGGAATATTGATAGGATTTGATAATTAAGTCAATTGAAGCTTTGGTTGCTGCATAAGGGTTTGTTGGGTTTAGATTACCTAGTTCATTAGTCGATTCGTCCTTATCTTGTTCACCGTAAACCTCATCAGTTGAAATATGAATAAATCTTATTGATAAATTGGGTACTTGACAAGCTAGTAACCTAACACATTCCAATAAATTCTGTGTGCCTAAAATGTTGTTTTTTGTAAAGAACAAAGGACTGTCAAAGGATCTATCGACACAAGATTCAGCAGCGAAATTAATTATATCTGTAATTTTATTTTTTTGAAAGTTAGTTACCAATAAGTTAAACAAATAATCATAGTCTGTTGATAGATCTTTTTGAACGAATTTAAAATTTGGCTTTTCTAAATTACTTGATAAGTACTTTGTACTATAGCTGCTAACATAATTCAATTTGTCGATACATGTAAAATGATATTTAGGGTATTTGTTGACAAAATAATCTAAGAAGTGTGATCCCATAAACCCAGCACCACCTGTAACTAGTACATATTTATCAAATCTTTGTGTCATGGTTATTCTCAGATGGAATAAATCAAACTAATGGTTGAATAAGTCTATTGTTTAAGAATTTCATTCTAATATATATTCGTCTTGGTTCAAGATCTTTTCTTAAAAATGTAACGTTACATTATTATATCCCTACAAAAATAGAGAGAAAGTAATAATGTAACGTTACATCAGATATTCTAAAAATTATCAGTTCATTCGAACTTACAATTTCAGTGACGTTGGAAAATATATGCCCTTCGGATCTTTCGGGTAACGGTTTTAGTCTAGACAATTATTTTTCAGACACGCGTCAATCAAAACGTTCCTCCCTCCACAATATTCCCCACCCCAATTCAAAATTTCGAACGGGCAAAGATGAAAAAAGACAGACAAAAACATATCCTGACATTCCCAAAATAGCATTGGTTATGTGAAGACATAATATCATATGCTCATAACCACAGAACTTATAATGCAACGTTGCATTAATATTGCTTTTATGATTAGAAAGAAAATAAAATGGAAATGATATATAAGGAAGAATAAAAAACTCTTTTTATTGATACTTACAGAATGGAACACTTACTAAATCCTATAACAACTAGTCCGCGTTACTACAAAATGACACTGCAATTTGATTTCACAAATCACTCTCATCGCAGGTTTAATCCTTTGACAAATAGCTACGTTTTATGTTCACCTCATAGAGCCAAGAGGCCATGGCAAGGGGCTAGAGAAGAAGTTAAGAAGCAAGAGTTGCCGGGATTCGACCCTAAATGTTATTTATGTCCTGGTAATATAAGAGCTACAGGTGATTCAAATCCAAAATATGCATCAACCTTCATATTTCCCAATGATTATCCAGCTGTTAAATTGGAACAACCTGATTACGAAGAGGATGAACCAAATTATACCTTAAAGGGTAGGCTATTGAAAACCGAAGGTGTTAAAGGTAAATGTTTTGTTATTTGTTTCAGTCCAAACCATAATCTTACCTTACCATTGATGACCATAAATGAAATCACTAATGTAGTTGATGCTTGGCAAGATTTGTATAATAATTTACAAAAGGAGGCGTTAGAAGGTAAAGCGCCTTACAAGTACTTACAGATTTTTGAAAACAAAGGGTTTGCGATGGGATGTTCAAACCCACATCCACATGGTCAGGCTTGGTGTTTAGATATTGTGCCAACTGAAGTCGATCACGAATTAAACAACATGTCAAATTATCATAAGGAAAACCATTCTCATATGCTAGGTGACTATGTAAAATTGGAATTACAAGAAAGAGAAAGAGTTGTTTTAGAAAACGATTCTTTTATTGTTGTTGTTCCTTATTGGGCTTTATGGCCATTTGAAACATTGTTGATTTCAAAAGAACATTTAAGGTCAACCCAAGATTTTAATACGAAACATAAATATGATTTAGCCTCAATTCTTAAAAAACTAACTACCAAGTATGATAATTTGTTCAATACTTTTTTCCCATATTCAATGGGTATACATCAAGCTCCATTTCAAGCTCCAGAAGAACTAAAAGAAAATGCATGGTTCCATATGCATTTCTACCCTCCATTACTAAGATCTGCTTTAGTTAAAAAATTTTGTGTTGGATTTGAAATGTTAGGCGAAGCTCAAAGAGATTTAACAAGTGAACAAGCAGCTTCCAGATTACAAGAGTTAGATGGAGAAACTCATTTTATGAATAGATGATCAGGTACTTTTAATTTTATTTTTTGTCTACACATAAATTTGTGTTAACCATGAGCAGATTTTATATTGATATATTATATACTAATTTTCTAATAGACATATTTCTTCATTTAATACAACAACGCCCCGATATTTATGCAAAAATTTTGGATTTTCATTACAAGGATATATTCAAAAGTAAGAAGAGACCCAAAATTCTAACTTACCTTCTTTTACTATAATGGTAACGGAAGATGATTTCTTATACTACATAATGCCTAATAGCTATATTAGCTAGGTGGTATATATGTCCTGTATGCTGGTGTCTACGATTTCTTTTTTATGTAATTTTTTCTTCCATATATATATCTTATGATGATACCAAAATTATATAAACAAGTACTAATAAGGATACCCAATAATGACGGTTTCAGAAGAAACACTGACAGAAAAATCAGTAAAAGAAGCTAAACCACCGTTAGAGTCAAGAATAGGGAAAGATTCCCCTTTCACATTCGGCCAAAGATATTTAGAGAATGAAGATGAAGTCTTTGATCACAATGCATGGGATCATGTGGAATGGGGCGAAGAACAAATTCAACAAGCCAAAGAAATGATAGCTAAACAGTATGAAAATCCAGTTAAAGACTTTGATAAAAAATTATATAATTTAAACCCGGCTAAATATTGGGATATTTTCTATAAGAATAATAGAGAAAATTTTTTTAAAGATAGAAAATGGTTACAAATTGAGTTTCCATCCTTATATGAGGTTACTAGTGAAGAATATCAAACACCTGTGAGTATATTAGAAATTGGATGTGGTGCTGGTAACACATTTTTTCCGATTTTAAATCAAAATAAGAACCAAAACTTTAAGATTGTTGGTTGTGATTACCTGAAAGTTGCGGTTGATTTAGTCCGTTCAAATGAAACATTTCAAGAACATAACAAGGAAGGGATTGCATTTTCATCAGTTTGGGATTTAGCTAACCCAGATGGTATTATTCCTGATGATATTGAGCCTAATTCGGTCGATATAGTTATAATGGTATTTGTGTTTTCAGCATTACACCCTAACCAATGGAAACATGCTGTTAATAATTTGGCCAAGATTTTGAAACCAGGAGGAGAAATTTTATTTAGAGATTATGGTAGATATGATTTAGCTCAAGTTAGATTTAAAAAAGGCAGGCTAATGGAGGATAACTTTTACATTAGAGGTGATGGCACAAGAGTGTATTTCTTTACTGAAGAGGAATTAAGAGAAATATTTTGCACTAATGGTCCATTTAAAGAAGATAGAATTGCCACTGATAGAAGGCTACTTGTTAATAGAAAAAAACATTTAAAAATGTATCGTAATTGGTTACAAGCTGTATTTAGAGGATAATGATAGAACTTAATTAATTCTTTAACATAACAACAATATACAAAAAATTATCTAAATGCTTAAAGATTTTCCATATATCAATTAAATTAAGCTCTTGTTCTAGTAACGAATCCGTATTAATACCGTGAATGTAAATCAGAGCGACATTACCGCTATCGATAAATAAATCAGATAGATATTTCTTTAGGATATCAATGAGTCGTACTGGTTCATCATTTTCATATGCAAATATTGGCGCTTGAACCATATTAGTCGAACCTGGTATGTAAAATTTAACAGGTATTTTTTGAAGCTTATTAGGAATAATTTTTTTGTTAATTAAATTAAACAGCTTAAAATTATGTAGCTTAATTGAATTCCAAAGCTCATCTGAATCGCTTTCACTTAACTTCATAATAGGCTTGGAGCTACCATTAATTACAAAACATGATTGCTTCAATTGATTGACAATAACTTCCTTAAGTGATTTTTCATAATTGCTCGAATTATCTTCGTTCTTATAAATGAAGGGTATTATATATTCTGATGGATAGTCAGTAAACTTTAACTGCAATGTCCATGAACTATCACCTTGTCTGTCAATAATCGACGATAAATGTAAGAAATCGTATAATAACCCAACTGGCAAATTCCACTTAATCGGAACACCGTCATATTCTAGCCAAATAGGTGTATCGCCTAGTGCCGGAACAAATCGTTGAAAATATGATATTATGCCTGGAAAGTGAATTGGAAAATATGAATTCCTATAAATACTAGTTAGATACTCTATTGACACGTCCGACCCTTCAACCTCTAACAATATTCGTACATTAATTGACCCATTCCATAGCCTCTCTTTTATTTCTACCAATTGCGTTGAATCCATTATTATAAATATAAAAAAATGGCTAGCTGTATATTCCAATTGTAGTTACTGTAGGTGCGAGATGACAAGCTTATCTCTCTTATTTTAACTTTGCTTCTACCTTCACTAATGTATAATGCAATGAATTATTCTTAGCCAAATTACGGGCACTAGAATGAGTGCTACAATGATAGAATTCTATTTCTATTATAAAAATAGTAGTATAGAATAAATTCTTACATATCAAAGCTTTGTAACTGCCTGCAATGCCTATTATGTGCGATAGCCAGCCACTTTTACCTGCTATGCACATTTGTCCCGTAATAACTGTAAGCCAATTTTAGAATATATATAACTGAATTAATCTTTAATAAGGAATTATGTTAGAAATGGAAGCAGCCTTTTACAATTACTAGAATTATTTGTTTGGATGACATGAAAAAGGAATCCTCAACCAAGCAGCTATTGACTAGTTTAGATGTCCCAAATCCCATTCCCGCAAATTTGTTTAATTTAGATTTATCTTATGCAATTGATTCATTTAAACCAGGAAAGATAACATTAGATGATATACCTGAGGCTATACCAGTCTTCAATGCGAAAACAGGAAGGTTCAAAAGATTTGTTAAATCAAAGTCAGCTTCTAGAAGAGTGTTCAGTATGCCCATTACATCTTGTAACAATGCTGGTAACAATAAGAAATTACCAATGTTGCCTACATTACTGGATGGAGAAAATAAAAGATCAGTTTCAATGTATACTGAGACTAGTCCAATAACGAGGTTTACTAAATCTGAAGTGTCATATACCATTCCAGAAGACGAAGATCAAACAATCGCACTGACAAGGATATCAAGAGAAGAAGAAGAAAAGGAAGAAGAAGTACAATCGGTTACATTTAAGACACCTAAACATATTATTACCGATGAAGATGTAGACAGTATTTTCTCCGAATTTAATGAAACAACATCTTCATCATCTGTTTCAAATAACAGCTTTTCGAATAACTATTCACTTGAAGAAAATATTCTTGATATAGTTGAGAGTTATGTATCTGAGGATGCATCAAGTATATTATCAAATATTGATATAAATGGCACTGTTTTGCTAGAGTCCGAGATAGATAGCATCGATGATGCTGTAAGTTTCAGGGATAGTTTGTTTGGATCAGATAAGGAAAGCATAAAAGCTCCAGCTAGGATTGTTAGTGCACCTTTATTGAATAGTAGTAATTTTGCGACAACCATTAACACTAATAAAGATTTACCAGAAGTTCCCCAAAATTCAAATTCCCCAATAAAAATGACTAAAGTTAGAAATCGTAAAACCAATAGAAAATCTAATGAACACACTCTTTTGTTAAAGTCAAATCAAAGTATCTTTTCAGAAGCTACAGGAATGACCAGCTTACAAGATGCTAAATACGAAATCAAGACCAACGTGAGACAAAGACCATTTAGTTATTGTTTGGATAATGCTAGAAATTATAACTATTCAAGATTCTACATTCCCCCAAGTGAAGCAAAAAATATATTTCCCCAACACCAAGGTTGGAAAAATTCATGCAATGTTCCAGGCATTGAATGTAAACAAAGAATAAATTCGAATAACGAAATTGGTGCAAAAAAAAGTTCGGTACCCTCTGAAATTCCAGTTAGAATTAAGCAAAGAGAGGTAACGTCAATCCCAAATTCAACGCAAAACTACTCACAGCCAAGGCCAGTTTCTAGTTCTGGCAATATCACTAACTATGAAATGATGGAAAGCCATATCCAAAGTTTTTTTAAGAGCCGAAACTCTACTACTGAGAAACCCCTCGATAAGCCATATTATCAAACTTCAAATTCAAATATACAGTTACCTCCAATTTCAACGGAGAGAGAAAATAGATTCGGAAAGCGTGAACTTAGCATATAAAAGAGACGTAACTAATTTGTATAATATGTTATATTTAGAATATATATGTAATTATAATTTAACAATTAAATCATTATCTTGGTATAGTTTAATCAAATCTTCGATATCATATTTTTTAGCAATTTGATTATTAATAAACCTACCACCTAAATAATGTATCTTATTCTCCTGAGCAAAGAACCTAGCACATGGTTTGGGTGCAGTCAAACTGATTAACATTGTTGGATTAATGTCGAGGTCAATTGGTCCTTTATCAACATCCCAGCCTGATGGAATGTCAACTGATACGATTGGAGCAATCTTATAATGGTTCTCTGACAAATAAGAAATCAATTCATCAAAAGGAGAACGGATGGGAGGTTTATATGAAAATCCAAATAATGAGTCCACAATTACTTTAATGCCATTTGAATCAGACACCTTAATTGATAGCAATTTCTTTATATCAGCAAGCGAATCAACCTCAGCTATTTCCAAATCTTTTAGTTGAGTTAACAAGTTTTGATATAACGGCTTGTTTATCTTTTTGGGATAGTACAAAATAGGATCGTACCCACCCCACAACTTTAAATGTCTTGCTGCTACCAAGCCATCCCCTCCATTGTTACCAGGTCCTACCAAAACCAAGATCTTGCTTGAATTCTGTGAAGGCGGATATTGCTTATATATTGCCTGTGCAACCGAGAGCCCTGCAAGTTCCATCAATTGATCAATGGAAAATCCTCCGGTTGACATTAATTCTTGGTCCAATTGAGCAGCTGCTTTGGACGATAATGTTTTGAATGTTGAACGCATCATCTTTAATTTCGATTGATAATAAAGAGGACTAGTAAAAAATGTGGTTTTGGTTATAAAGTCATAAATAGCAAACCATTCAGAAATATCTGGAGATGTAGAACAATGTATGATGAATTAGGTTTAATTTCAAAATGCTATTTCCCTTTTTAGTAATTCAATTACGTAATGATCAAATCTACATATCAGAGCCTATATTAAGGACGACTCTATACTATTTAGCTAATATTGTCTTCAGGCTAGCCAAAGTTATCTTCTTATACCAGTACCAGTGTATTGAAGCCTGTTTATTACATAATATTATGTAACAATAACACACAAACCTATAGATAAAATCCTGTATATAATTATCACACTAAGCTGTCCAAAACTTCCGTAAACATCAACAAGAATATAAACCTAATAAACACGTATAGAAGTGACAATTTTCTCTTTGATAGTTATAATATAATATATAAATAATGGATCAACTGTATACCTTCGATTCGCCTTCCATGTCAGGTAACTCCCCTATGATCAATTATAGAAAAGATGCTAAGAAGGGTATCAAATTTACATTCATGGTAGCCGGTGAACTGGGAACTGGAAAAACAACATTTATTAACAGCTTATTAAATAAGAAAGTTTTAAGCCATCGCTACGAATCAGGCTCCAATATTGTAGGAGATACTAAGACACTAACATTTACATCAGTAAAAACGGTTGCGTTGCCAAATACATCAATTTTGACAAAGAATGATTTTAATCCTTTAACAGCGCATGAAGAACCAGGTATTGCGTTGACAGAAACTAAGGTAGAGATGGTTGATGACGACAATATGAAGTTACTATTGAATATTATTGATACGCCTGGTTTTGGAGAGAATTTAAATAATGAGTTGTGTTTTGTCGAGATTGAGAATTATTTGAAACAACAGTTTGATTTAGTGTTGGCTGAAGAAACAAGAATTAAGAGAAACCCAAGATTTGTAGACACAAGAGTTCATGTGTTGCTTTATTTTATCACACCTACGGGCCATGGGTTAAGGGAGATTGATATCAATTGTATGAAAAGACTATCCAAATACGTTAATATTATCCCAATTATTGGTAGAGCTGATTCTTTTACTGAAAAAGAATTAAAAAATTTTAAACATCAAATCAGGACTGATATTGAAAAATTTAACGTTCCAATTTTTCAATTTGATAATTATTTGAATGAGTATGATGAAGATGAAGATTACGAATTAATTGAAGAATGTAAATTTTTATCAAAACTACAACCATTTGCTATTATAACATCAGAAGACGATTTTGAAATAAAGGATGCCGCTACTGGTGAGGCTAGAACCATAAAAGCTAGACAGTATCCATGGGGTTTAGTTGACATAAATAATCCCAAATATAGTGATTTCCCAATTTTGAAATCCGTCATCTTAGGATCTCATTTGCAAGACTTAAAAGACTTGACCCACGATTTCTTATATGAAACTTATAGAACTGAAAGATTAACCAAAGTTACAGGTGGTAAAGTTATTGATGATGATTTTGATGAAAGCGAGTTTCATGACACTGTTGAACAACAAAATGATATAATAAAAGACAATACAACCGTTCCTTCTTTATCTAATTTGGCTCAATTGACTCAATCAACTGGTATGAGCACTTCCGAAGGAGATTCAACATCAATAATGTCGTCAACTTCATCTAAAAAACCAAAATCAATGCTCGTGGCAGATGATCTGGACTCAAATGAAATGCCATCACCAAAATTGAAGGATAACTCCTCCTTCATATCTTCAACTTCAACCATATCAATTGAAAACAGTTATAATATACCACCAAGGAACCTTAATTCTAATAACTCGGCATTCAAAAGATTATCAATTGCGCCTCAACGTAACCAATTAAGGCAGATTTCTGAAACTGTTCCATATGTGATAAGACACGAAAGAATCTTGGAAAGACAACAAAAATTAGAGGAAATGGAGATGGCTAGTGCAAAGGAATTAGCCAACAGAGCTGCGTTATTAGAACAAAAAGCCGCTGAACTAAAGGCAAAGGAAAAAGCATTGATGAAAAAATTAGAGGCAGGAAGATTAAACAAAACCTCCGCAAAAAGTGACGAGACTGCTAGTACCGCAGGAACAGAAGCGACTGAAGAAATCCCTTTACATGACAATAGTAGCATTCATAGCTCAATGATAAGAAAAGAAGAAACTTTAACAGATTTACATTCTGTTGTAAGCCAAAATTAGATATATATAAAAACATATTTTAGATTTGATATAAAGTATTAATGAATAGGATACCTAGATACATTTTCTTAGTTTTTTTAGCTTTTTACTATAATTCTTATAAATAATTGTGTATTTAGTGAAAAAAATAACTTTATTGTAGTCTGAAGTATACACATGGTTACGAACGTATGGACATGAAAAAATCGAGCAAGAGTACACGACCGTTCAATTTGCTGTCTAAAAAAATAAACGCCAACATTAAATATGAAGATTCTGGATAGACAAGGAATATCAAATAGTTTCTTTTAGAGTTTAGGTTTTTTTCAGGATATTTATATCTTATAGTGGCTGTTTTGAAGGGTATTATAAGGACTAGCCTAAATTTTGCTATTGCTAATCGTTGAAAGAGTAATTGGTTTTAATTATTATCTAATCCTTTTTCCAATTGATCTCTTGTTTGTCATTTATCTGTTTACTTTTTAACAAGGTTTTACATTAATAGTTTGAGAGATAGTAAGAAAGTAATAAAATAGATTAAACGAAAACATAAAAAATGGATATTCTTCAAATTTTAGAAAATGCTTTATTAAATCCTGATCCAAGCAAGAGAAGTGAGGCTGAGAATCAATTAAATGAGGCAGCTAAGAACCACTTTGTTGAATATATAAGTTTGTTAACGGATGCTTTAGCTAATGTGGAAGCTAAGACCGAAGTTAGAATGTTGGCTGGTATTGGGTTAAAGAACCAATTAACTTCTAAAGATCAAAAATTGAGGACTGAACAACATAATCGCTGGATTAATTTAGAAGAATCGACCAAGAGTAAAATAAAAGATACCGCATTGAAGGCTTTGATGACCGCGGATGAAAGGGTAGCCGGGTCTGCTGCTCAATTGGTCGCCGCTGTTGCAGATATCGAGCTTCCAAGAAGTGAATGGCCGGAATTAATTCCAATTATTATTGAAAATACTAAAACAGAAAAGCCAGTTAATGTTAAGAAAGCTTCCTTGTTAACAATTGGCTATATTTGTGAAAGTGCTGATCCAAACAATCCTGCGATTGTCGCTCAATCTAATGGTATTTTGATAGCCATTGTCCAAGGTGTCCAAAGTAATGAACCATCAAAAGCTGTTAGATTAACTGCTTTAAATGCATTAGTCAACTCTTTAGAGTTTATTAAATATAATTTTGAAAGAGAAGGTGAAAGAAATTACATTATGCAAGTTGTATGTGAAGCAACGCAAGCCGATGATAGTGAATTGCAGGCAAGTGCTTTTGGATGTCTCGCTAGAATTATGTCATTGTATTATCGTTTTATGGCTTTATATATGGAAAAAGCGTTATATGGCTTAACTGTTTCCGGTATGCAAAGTGCTGATGAAAAAGTTGCCTGTATGGCTGTTGAATTTTGGTCAACTGTTTGTGAAGAAGAATTGGAAATAGCTTTGCAAAGAGAAGAATACGGTGCTGATGCTCAACCAGAATTAGTCAGTTATAATTTTGCTCTTGTTGCAATCCAAGATGTCTTACCAACTTTATTGACTTTATTAACTAGACAAAATGAAGATCCTGAAGACGATGATTGGTCAGTCGCTATGGCAGCTGGTGCTTGCTTACAATTATTTGCTCAGAATACAGCCAATTACGTTGTTGAGCCAACATTGCAATTCGTTGCAGCTAATATTAATAACACTGATGATTGGAGAGCTCGTGAAGCTGCAGTTATGGCATTTGGTTCTATTTTAGATGGTCCAGATCGTGAACAATTAAGATCATTGATTGGACAAGCTTTACAACCAATTTTGTTATTAATTAAAGATGAATATTTGCAAGTCAAGGAAACTGTTGCTTGGTGTTTAGGTAGAATTGCTGATTTAGTTATTGATGCAATTGATGTTAATCAACATTTACCAAGTTTATTAGAAGCCTTAGTGACCGGTTTACAGGATCATCCAAAAGTTTCAACTAATTGTTGTTGGACTTTAATGAATTTGTTGGAACAATTATGTTCTGATGGTGCTTCGAGTGAAACAACAGTCATGTCACCATATTACCAAACTATTGTCCCAATTCTAATTCAGTTATCAGGTAAGGCAGACAATGAATTTAGCTCTAGAGCTTCAGCTTACGAAGCTTTATCAACCTTTGTTATTTATAGTGGAAATGATTCTATGCCAATAGTACAAAACATTGCAACTGAAGTTTTAAGTAGATTGGAAGTGACTATTAGAATGCAGTCACAGGTTGTTAGCATTGAAGATAAAGCAAACTTAGAAGAATTACAGGTCAATATTTTATCATTATTAACAAACATTATTAGAAGATTAAGTAACGAAGTTCAACAAGCGTCTGATAATTTAATGACAATGTTCTTGAAGCTTTTAGAATCTCAGGCGCCAAATTCATTAATTGAAGAAGATATTCTTATTGCTATTTCTGCGGTAGCTGGTGCAATTGGTGAAAACTTCATTAAATATATGGAAGCATTCTTACCATATTTAACAAAAGCTTTACAAAATACTGAATCACCAACTTGTAATACCGCTGTTGGTTTAGTGGCTGATCTTTCTCACTCATTAGGTAATTCGATCTTACCATACTTAGAAAGTTTAATGAACATATTAGGTGCTAATTTGAATAATGCTGAAGTTAGAAGAGATTTAAGGCCATCAATTTTATCTTGTTTTGGTGACATCGCTACTTCTATTGGAGGTAATTTCCAACCATATACCGATTTCGTTATGCAGATCTGTATACAAGCTTCGAATATAGAGCTGGATGATGGATCAATGGAAACTATTGATTACGTTTTGAATGTTAAGGAATCAGTCTTGGATTGTTATGTTGGTATTGTTGGTGGTTTGCATGATCTCCCTCAAGCAATTTACCCTTACGTTGGCTCAATTTTCCAATTTGTGCAAAAAGTTGCCAGTGATATAAATATGTCATCTACAGACTCGGTTGCAAGAGCTGCTACAGGTTTATTAGGTGATATTTCTGCAATGTTTCCAAACGGTGAATTCAAACAAGCTTACATGCAACCATGGATCACTGATTTTATCAAGAAAACTAGATCAAACCAATTATTCCAACAATCCACTAAGGATACCGCTAGATGGGCAAGAGATCAACAGAAAAGACAAATCAATTTATAATTGGTTTTTTGAGATAAATTTGTTTGAATTTATTTTCTCTTCTCTGCACATCTCTAAATAGTATTTTTATATGTAATTTAATTCAATTTTTCTCTTCATCTCTCATATTGTTCTATCTTCCAATTTTTTATTTATCTCTTGATTTCTCATCATTTATTCACTTTACCTTTGTCATCTCTTCATCTCTTGTCATTCTATCTCCGATAGTCATGTCTCTTATGTCCTCTAATGCTCCTTATAAAATTTTATCAATCCTATTCTCTAATACACATATTTTTCTTTAGACTCTCTCTCTCTCTGCATAATCTTCTTTAATATATATTTTTTTAATATTCTTCAACGATAATTATTGCTTTTTTTATTTTGCATCTCAAATAACAACTATCATACATAAATATATAGCAAAACCAAAATACTAATTATATAGGGTATTAAGTTAATAAGCCGAGTCTTTAATTGTATATGCATAGGTTAAATTCTATAAGCATTATGTTATCCCATCAACAATTAATAGTATCTGCAAAAGAGCCCAATCCAAGTTACAATAGGCCAACTCACTTCATATCTATTTTAAGCCTAAAACTTAACTTAAATTATAGTATATATATTTTTTAATTATCCTAAATTGATCACTCGGAAGAAGAGCATTAGTTTAATCGTATAGATTATCAGGGTTAAGAATAAGTCTAGAGATAAATTGATAAATTGAGAACATAGTAATCTTTACGCTATATATATATCTTTCTAAGAAACGCAATGAGTGTATTTAATAAACCATCTTTATGAATCTAATTATAATTAACTACATCTTATGTGAGACTCATAAATAGATATATAATTCCGGCTTAATCATATAACTGCAAATCCCATTTGGTAATCAAAGTTATAATAAGTCTTCCAATATCATTCATGTCCATATCTTTCGCTATATATCACATTTACAGACCCATTGAATATAAATGATCTTTCATTGAAATTTAAAAGAAGAATCATAAGCACAAAAAGTTCTTCGCGTCTCCAGAGTTAAATTTTGAAGAATATCAACAGAACAGGCTTCAATTTCATTAAACACCACATACTTTTTATTGGATACTCTTTACTATTAAGAATTTCCATCAACTATTTATTAGCGGTTTTATGTTTATAAGATAAATTCCACGATTTACAAGTTTTGCATACTTCTTTAGTATTCACGCAAACATATAACCGTTGCAAGAAGTTGAAAAATATATTATATTTACCGTCAAAAAGCCCACCCGCCTTATTGATCTGATATCTGTCTCTATTTTGTTTTTGTCCGCTTGATTTTCACTAATTTGATCTCATCATTGTTACATTTACCGATGACTGCATTTTTCCCATCTGATATTGAGTACAATCCAATTCCTTTTGATCATACCTATATTCTATATGACCCAAATGATATTATATCTGCATTATCCGTTCATTTATCATTGTTGCCAATATACATTATGGTCTTTTATACGGCGTGGTTTTTATTAACAAGGGAAATAGAGCCAGTAATTGTTGTTGGTGGTCACTTAACAAATGAAATATTGAATAAAATTGTTAAAATAATAATAAAACAGCCGAGACCTGATTTTCATAAAGGATTTGGTTCTGGTTCATATAGTTTGACTTACGGTATGCCTTCAGCACATTCCCAATTTATGGGCTTCTTTGCTGCGTACTTTATATGTATACTATTGTTCAAGATTAATAACATGTCTAAAGTTCAACAGTTTTTTGGTTGTTCCATTTTAGCTGTTACATCTATATTAGTTGCATTTTCAAGAGTTTATCTAATATACCATACTATTCAACAAGTTATAGTGGGTGTAATATTTGGTGCTTTATTGGGATTATGTTATTTCGTAATAAGTTCTTGTGCAAGAGATGTTGGTTTAGTTGATTGGGTTATAGATTGGCCGTTCGTCAAAATTTTCTATGTTAAAGATTCTTATTTTCATAGTTATCAATCATTCAAAGATGAATATGAAACTTTTCTACAATTGAGAAAGTCGACAAAGAGTAGATTAATAGCTAAAGTATAATACCATCCATTTTTTGAAAATTTTCTATCTATTGCTAGAACTTCATGTGGTTATTTCGTTAAATTGTTTGGCGTTTCTCTGTAATTTGGCTTGGTAGTTATCTATTATTGATTCAAATTGTTTTTTATTTATTTATTATTCATTCGTTATTCATTTATTTATTTATTTAATAGAATGATACAGTCAAGATATTCCAAATGAACTAAGATAAAACTTTATTTAATAAAATTACATGTATTTGATTAGGCAAACTAGAAGAACGAAATGAAGTAAACAAAGCAATCTAATATCAAATCTAATTAAAATTCATCCCACTTGTCATCATCGTCATTTGTCTTTCTAGGCATATTACTGCCACTTAAACCCTGTAATCTAGTCTTTTCTTGAGGTTTACTAAAACCAAACGCAGGATTAATATCAGATTTTGAAGCTTCATTCAAATTTAAGCTGTCAAATAATTTTCCAAACTTTGAATCAAGTGTCTTATTGAGACCTTTCTCATGAATATCATGGGTAAAACTTTGAAATGTTTCTTGACCATATTTACCAGTTTCCTGCATTTTTTGACCAAATTGAGCCATAGCTCTTTTGGCCTCCACGCTTAGGTCACTATCTTGTAAATGATTGACAGTTGGCTTTATAACCGATTCATGCACCTCAGTAACAGATTTAGCAACAGTTGAAGAAAATAAACCCCAACCTTTACTTAATGTACCTAATGGATCATTCTGAAATTTGTCTATCGTGAAACTTGAGAGTGTACCACCCTGTGTTTTAGTCGATGCCGGATTTGGTGTGTTACCAAATCCAGAATACTTACCACCTTGAGAAGGAGCTAAATGGTCTGGCCTTTGTTCATTCATTGAGCCCAAATCAGCAAAATAAGCTTCGTTCTTAAGCTTTCGATCGTTTGGTAAAGTTGGAGTGCTACGAAGCGATTGAATTGACGCCTGAGGCATATTATTAGTAGCAGGATTGGAGATTGACGAATCAGTCGTAGGTAGCGCCTCTCCAGAATGGTCTTTTGCAATAAACTCTCTACCTTCAATTTCACATGTCAACTTTTCCTTATAGTCCTCAGCAACATAGTTATTATACTTCAAGTGAGCTGGTAAACTTAAATCAATACCATTCTCACTAAAATAGTTCTTCAAGCTCACATTACCACCATGTTCCATCCTTAATGTTTCCTCAGGTTTAAATTGGTCCATGGTAATAGATCTAACGAATGAAATATGAACTCCTAAACCTCTATGGATACCGGCACATTCAAGACAAATAAAAATACCAAACTTTGGTGAAGCCCATTGGGGATTAGGGGCTTCACAATCACAACAATTTTTATTTGATCCTTTCTTTTGCAATAATAATAACTTTCTACGAGTTTCTGGATCAATAGACATCTTTCGTTTTATTCTTCTTCAGATTATGTGACTATCTGCCGATAACTTATCGCTGATGGTCAACAATAAGTGAAAAATGTTGATATATTTTGAAACGCGTTTCACACGACTTCAAGTTTACTAAAGAAGGACCAATATACAAAGAGAATTTTACTATAACTTATTCACCTTTTCTGTATTCTTACCAACTATAGCTACTGGGTACAAATGTTCGGTTGAAATATTACCCATATGCCACATAGCACCGTCAACTACTTGCACAGTACCTGTAACGTAACTGGCAGCAGGAGAGAACAAGTACACAGTGGCTTCAGCAATATCTCTGGTGGTTCCCAATCTTTGCAAAGGGATCTTTCTAACGAAAGAGTCTAAATTAGGCACTAATCTTTCTAAACCTTCAGAATCTTCGATTCCTCCGGGAGCAATACAATTACTTCTAATACCTAATGGACCCAATTCTACAGCCAAGGCGTTCGATAAAGCATCGACACCTGCTTTGGCAGCACCAACATGAACCTGGAGAGGGACACCATAATAGTGAAGTGTAGCGCTAACAAAGAGAAGTGCGCCCTTATTCTTTCTCAATTCTTCAAAGCAGGCTTTAGCAGTGTTAAAGGAACCCAATAAATCAATGGAAACTACCGATTTAAAGGCATTCGATGATAGATGGTTGAAATCACTTAAGAAGTTGCCTGCTGCTCCAGCAATAACAAAATCAATTCTGCCCAATTCTTCCACCGTCTTCTTAACTGCATTTGCAACAGAGTTGATATCTCTGACATCTGTATTTGGACAAGCTATAACCTTTGCATATTTTCTTAACTTACCTATTTCTTCAGCAGCCAGTATGGTTTTCTGTGGATTTCTTCCAACAATTGCTGCGTTTGCTCCTAGTAATACCAACGCTTCTGTTTGTACACGGCATATGGTGCCTGCCCCACCGGTAACAAATACTACTTTACCTTTAAATAAATCCGGTTTCCACGAACTATTGGTTATGAATGATTGATCTAATACCATTCCGTTTCACTTGCTTATAGTATTTATCCTTAACTCTTATTAAAAATGGAATTGATGTATTATTTAAATGTAGATACTCTACAGATACTCAAGCAACAGAGTTATTTGGACCCCTCAATTTAGATAGTCAAGCCGAGGAAATTAGGCTCACGCTATATCTCATGTAAGGTTGCAGTTTTATCTTTAGGACAATAGTATATATTACATAGTATATATATTATAGAATCTATCAGATTGCCATTATTACACATTAGAGGTAGCATTATTAGTTGTACCATTTACATTTGGTGAATGTAAACTTAAGGCTATTTTTTTGCTTGCACTTGAAAATCGGTTCTTTAAACTAGTGGACAACTTCGTCTTATTTATGCCTTCATTATTAACAAGTTGCGGTTTATCTACTTGAATTTTACTTGCATCATCTAGCTCTTCATCTTCGTCTCTATGGCGCTTTTCAGTATTTGAATTATTGCTTAAATCTTTTTCGATATTTTCAAATAGATTGGTCGGTTTTGCAGGGGAACTGATACCTTGATGAACAGCAATACCATTGAAGTAGGTATTATTAAGCTCATCATCGGCTTTTATAGGAGTCGAGACGTTGCACTTAGTTAATAATGCGTCATCGGACTCAAAACTTGTTTCATTCTTAGTGGAATTATTGGTTGCATTATCATAAAATCCGTTTTCAACTAAATTGATCAAGGCTATACCAGTATTAACGTAGTTAATTTTGGATTGGCAAAATTCTTTAAAGTTTTTATAGATATAATTAACTAATAACTTAAAATTTTGCCTTTTAATCGACACATTGGAATCGCAATTCTTTAGGATAATTTCGATTAAATCTAAGCATGCTGAATTGGCTAAATTATTTTCGTTTACAACACTTTCAAAAAACTTAAAAAAGTATGATAATATATTATTACTAATGATATAACGACAATAAAAATTGTCATTTAGCAATATTATATTCTTCAAACATCGAATTGCACTTAATTTTAATGTTAGTTTACAATTTATGTCAATGAGTCTAGCAACTCCTAGTAAAATGTTGTGCTCGAGGAAAAATGGACGTGAAATATGAACTTCATGTTCTTTGGAACAAAAAGATATTATTTCGCATAAACGTTGATATAATAATTCATCATTCTTTATTTTATTTATAGTTTTTATATCATCAGATTGCGATAGTTCGATCAAATTTTTAAACAAATCTGGGGCAACCTGTGAGTAAAATGCTTTAAAATAATTATTAGTGTTAATATCGTTAAATTCTTCGGATGAATGATCTAGCGGATTGAAATCATTGTGTGACTGGTCGGTTTCAAAGTCATTATTTGAAGGAATCGAATTTGTAGCGATATTTGAGTCTAATAGAGTTCTCAAAGCTTCGAATGCTTGGACTTTTAAACCAGGATTCTTATCCTCAATTAATAATTTCGTTAAAATGAGAATTAATGTCATATCATCAGATAATTTTAGCTTTAAGTTCCTTGGCTCAATTAAAGTTTCATCTTTGTCTATTATAGGATTATTTGGTGGGTCTGAAATATCTATGCCTTCCTCATTATCGATTGAATTAACTAAAGATACATCTTGTTCAATGATTACTACTACTAATTCAGTGCCTAAGACTCTAGTAGTACTGTCAAGATCATTTAACGCAAATCTAATCATATTAAATAATCCACTTTTGACTAGTACCGAAAAAAATTTCAGCTTTTGATATGATTGTAATGATTTAGCAATCAACACATATTGATGTAACATCTTAACACCATTTCTTTTTAACTCAATTTCGTTCCCATCATATATATTAAACAACTTTTCTAATAAATCTGGGTTCTTCAAATAGTTTATAAGTTCAACTTGATTCACATATATCAACGAAGAAATTAGGTTAAACGTTTGATCATCCAAGAATCTTGCTAACACAACATCTTTTAGAAAATTTAGATGGAAATCTTTCTTAAATATATTCAAATTATCAATGGGTATTACTGTTTTGAATGATTTTGATTCCAAGAAATCTCTATGGCATGCTTTAAATTTTGGATATTCTGGATCATACTCTAAAATACCAACCAAACCTAAAAGCTTTTCTTCCGTTGATAAGAAATCCTCAATAAGACTGCTCTCATTGTATAATATTAGCGTTTTGACAATCTCACTTAAAGAATATAGATTTGTTAAACTCTTCATTTCTTCCGCTTTATAAAAGACATCAATCAACTTTAAAAGGTATTGTCTCTCAATAATAAAATTCAGCATGTAAGTCCTGGTATACTGGGAGTTTGAACCTTGATTGATAATATCTAAAGTTGATTCAAGATTATCAAGGGTCGGATCCTCAGGACATGTTATTGGCCCAGTAATCAATTCAGTAATATCGTCACCTTCAGATAAATTGGGTATCACATAATACAATGAAATATCGGGACTATAGTTTCCTTGCTGGACTCTTATTATAAATTCACATAAATCTGCACAACCTTCAGTCTCCTGAAATGACAACGCTAGGTCTTTTCCCGACAAGTCAGTCCACACTATCAACGTTTCCTGCTGTCTCTGATACTGAATCGATCCTTCAAGAAATGACTTCAATATAACATCTTCCGCATTCAACTCATTCCGAACTATAAAATATGGTTTATTAGTCTCTGGCTCGATCTCTCCAATACAGTATCCTGTACCATTATCTAACCAATCTTCCCCCCGTAATAAATAAACCTTAACACGTCTTGGTGTTTTACCAGCAATCAACGACCTATCATTTTCAACCAAATTATTACTAGATGTCATTATAATACATGTATGATATAGATAGAAATACTAGAGAACTTCTATAGTACGCGTCTAGCGATAAATGTCAAAGATAAAAATATGCTTGGGAGAACTATGTCAGGTTGAAACGATCTTAACGTGATAAAAAAGAATGGAACGAATAAATACAAGTAGTTAAACAGTACTAATGGAATTAATATGACTACCCTAATGTTATGTGGATTAGTGTAGTGACAAGAAAGGAGCCAGCATCCTTAAAAAACTATCATTTTTCTTTTGGGTCTCAGTTAGCGCACCTTCCGTTCTACCACTACATTTAACATTAAAGGTCCATATATTTACAAAAGTTTTACTACTAATCGCAATAAGCCTAATAGCATAACAAAGCAGCACTGGTTAAGTTTCTTAACCAGTCAACTTTATCAACATCGTGGGTATCTTCAACTTCACCCCATTCTTCCGTTTGGAAGATGGTTTCCAAATTACCCATCTCAACAATCTCTCCGATCGTTTTATGGTAGTAGTTGTCAACAGAATCTTTATTAACTTGATACAACTTCTTCATTGAGTGTGGATTAGAGCAATTTGATCTTATTAACGCAGCACCACATAAGAAAGACTTCGAGGTTAAGATTGCCTTTTCTAGTGCGATCAAATCGTAGATAGGTAAACTATTCAACCATTCTAACACAATATTCTGGGTGGTGATAGATTGTCTGTTACCTCTTAAGCCATGCATTTCACAGTCTAGGAACTGTAACTCTACTTTGTGGTTGTCGGAAGGCAAGAGATTGCCTCTTTTCTTAGCATAGATGGTGAAGAAGTCTTCAAATTCTTGAATCAATGGCAAGTATAACTCATCTTGTCTTTTTCTTAATTTACCTTCGTATTCGTCCAGCGTAGTCAAAATCAAACAAGTGTCGGTATCTAAGTATCTCAATATGTTTAATTTAATATCTTCCAAGCTACCGATTTTTGCAATAATCTCTTCATTTACAGTGTCTTGTTTATTGATATGAAGTAGGTCAATTGAACGAGTGGTAATAGAAGTTAATGGCAATGAGTTAGTCTTAATCTTCAAATCTGGCAAATTAGCCCATTCGTGTCCGATTAAATAAGCCAACTGCTTCTTCTCTGCTGGCAAGGCTAAGGGAAAACCTAATGGAGTTTTCAAAGTTTTACCGTCCAACTGAACTTCATATTGCTTTAACTCTTTATTAAATATTGTATCTACCTTTTCCCAGAATTTAGTCAAGGTTTTAGCCAATCTATTAGTATCAGATTTAATGTTATTCTCGATAGTGCTGTCTTGGCCCAATGGCTTTGCTTGGGGAACAAAAGTTTTAACAGAACCCAGGGAAGCATAAGCTAAACTTGAGGATGACAAGTAAGATTTACGGATAAGTGCAGAGGAAAATCTTAACCCTGAATTAAACGAACTATAATACACTCTTAACATATTCTTTGCCTTGTTTGTGAAGAAAAACTCTCTTCTACTAGTAGAAGTTCATATAAAAAACTCTGAAAATTTGGCGTGAGACCGACCTCTATTGATTTTTAGAACGTTACTAAAATCTAAGGTTTATTCAGAGTGATTATTAAAACATATATTTAAATTACGGTATTTCAAGATGTCAATGAATCCAGAAGCTTTGCAGAAACTATTGATTGAAATGGACAATCAATTAAATAAGAGTAGAGCAGAATTAACAATGTGTAATTTACTGTTAGATCGAGTATACACAAACTTATCTTTGATTCAAAAAACTTCAAAATCGTTAAAATCATTATGTGATTTAGAATCCAATGAAACAGTTTGGCAAGGAATTGGTAAGGCTTTCGTTGCAAAAGATGTGAATTCTTATTTAGCAGATATCTCCAAAGACGAAAAAGAATTTCTGGAGACAAAGAGTAACTTAGATAAAAAGAAGAACTATTTGGAGACTACTTTAGATAAAACACTTGAGAGTATGACTCAGATTGTTGGTAGATCACAGAAGAATTAAAAGTTGAAATAAGACCTATTGGATAGCCAATGTCAAAGCATGATTTAGTTACTCATCTCATAAAGTTATCACCAAAGAACTACATTTCTTTCATGAAACATTAAATTATCATTATTCTATCATTATTTATATAATAAATATCCTAATATACAAAATGTAAAATAGTTTATTTGTTTGTGGTTAAGGTATGTGTTTGAAAGAATCTCTTTTATATCAGAGATATAAAAAGTTAATTGATATCAACCTACGGTAACGCTAGAATTCCCTTGAGTTTACAAAATTTGACTAAGCATTAATACTTTCAAGTTCTGAATCCCTCTTAATCGCTATCATCTTCATCAACACCTTCATCTAAAATTCTTCTTTCAATGTCATCTTCTTCTTGCTGGCTATCTTTATTCTTGTCTTTATTCATTCTTTCGGTTAAAAATGTATTGATTTGATCTTGCAAAGTAGTTAGTTGGGCTCTTAAGGAGCCTAGGGGTGTATTCTTAGCTTCGCTTGGTTTATCTTTATCTTCACCACCTGCTCTCAAAACATGTTCAGAAATTTGAGTAGTTTTACCATTTGTTGTATGTACTCCATCACCAGGATGAAACTTATAAGGCTCTGAAATGTCTGGTGACGTATATACGGCCGATGGAGTTAGTTGCATATTTATTCTTAAAAATAGAAAAAGATAGTATATACGATAAAGTCCATGACTCTCGATATGTTTCAATACAAGAGAAGAGAGAAAATCCTAACACCAGTAGTAATGGTGACAAAACCAATTCATTAATTCTAATATACACTTATACATATAAATTAATCATCATAACTCTTGATTGGGATTCTTTCGGCTGTATTAGAATAGGCATTAAACTTAATCTCAATAATTTCGTCTGTTTTAAAGTCTAATGAAGGAATATCGTAACAAGAGCACGACATCAAGTAACCATAAAAGACTCTCAATACTGTCTCATCAGCAATAATTAAAATATCACCGCTCATTCTTTCCATTTCTAAAATTAAAGGTTCGATTTTGATAGCTAGATCATGATATGATTCTGCTCTAGAAAACCTATGGTGATATGGGTCTTTCAAAAACTGTTCAAATTCGGTTGGAAATTTTGCTTTAATTTCTTCATCGGTCATAGTACCAACCATACCTGGATTCCTTTGCGATAGCTGAATCCTATGTCTTATATTAATATTATTTTGGGCAAAAAATTGAGTGGTTTCAATAGTTCTCTTTTTAACAGATGTCCAAACAACAAAAGAATCGTCATCAACTCCATCAACACCAGCAGCAGGATGTCTTTCATCAACAGATAATTGTCTTCTGGTTTTTGGCCGTGGATTTTCATTAAAATCTATGTCACCGAAGTAATTTTTGCCTTTACTCTTTAAATGATCAATCAAAGTTTGAGCTAAATTTCGAGCATATTTAATCCCTGCTTCATCCAAAGGAGGATCATATGAAAAATCTAAAGAATTTTTGTAGCACCTTGCAAAGTAGACAGAACCCAGCTTAATTCTTGAATTCATTAAAAAGAAAACAACTTTATTGAGCAAATAACCATAGTTTGAATTATGCAATTCAATCCTCTCGCCAAAATTAATAAACTTTATATATGATAACCCACTATCATTCGGACCCATTTCTTGGTAGAATGGAGTCAAAACTTTAATTCTTTCACTATAATCTTTGTAAGCTTTATCATAATCCCAATTAACATAATCCGGAGAAGATCTGGCAGCTTCTTCCATGTTTTTCATAATAATCGAGTCATCAGTCACCAGACTCTCAATAAACAAAACTTGTATGTTTAAATCGTTAAATATTTTATGTAACTCTAACCTATATTCAGGTAAAGCATTTACCGCATCATAGATTGCAACTTGTCCTTTATCATTCTTAAAAAAGTTCAAAATATCATTGAGACACTCATCAACAATCTTTTTACGGAATTCATTTGCCTCTGGATTATTAGGCGAAGGAACAAACAAATCATGATGTAAATCGTCTTCTGCACTTGCTCTCCTATAATTACCTAAGTGAAACAGATGGGTCTTGACCCCCAACCATCTTAAGTATCTTGTTAAGGAGACAGACAAATGGGTTTTGCCTCTTCCTGGTAAACCGGCTAAGGCGATACATATTTTACCAGCATGAAACAATCTTCCTGATTCCGTGGAGTACAACTGTGCAGGGGAAATGTGATAGGGATCAATTTCTTTATGAACCCCATCAATCCCAGTTATATCACTTAATCGTCTCTTAGAGGTGGAGGCTTCTGAAGGCAATTCGACCAAATTTGGTTTTAAATTATTATGGAACGACCACCTCTTTTTAGTTCTTTTACCTGATTGGGACGGATTTCTTTGTAAAGGAGCTGACCCAAAGCCATTAAATATTTCACCCTCTTCATCAGAATGCACTGCAGACATATTAATTATATATATATATATATATATATACTTGAATGGAAATAAAAAGCTTAGCCGTTGTTAGAAATAAATTAGTTTAATTGATCAATATTAATTTGGGGGTGGTGGTTATGAAGCACTGGTGATCTCTATGGTATATTCAAATTATGACTATATCAATATTACCAAAGCTATATATCTATGTATATATGGATTAGCACCTTTCATACTGCTAATCGATACGCTTATATTGAAGAGACGACCAAGACAGAGAAGGGTAAAAATATAAACATTAAGTCCCACGCTGTAAGACAAGCTACACCAATCAGTTACTAAAATACAGAACCATTAAAATACATTCATATTAAATAAACACAGATTTTTTTCCTAAAACTTATATATTATTTATTAAAATATGAAAATAATTTATTCAGCTTTACCACCCTTTCTTTCGATTAAAGCTTTTCTATCTTTATCTAAGTGTAATTTGGTGATAACAACTTTAGATGGGTGAATGTTAATTGGAACAGAAGCACCGTTTGATTTTTCTCTTTGTAATTTTTCAACTTGAATAGCAAACTTTAATCTGTAGACTGAGTTAACTTTACCTTCAGAACCTTTCTTAGAACCTCTGACAACTAAAACTTCATCATTTTGTCTAATTGGTAAAGATCTGATGTTGTACTTTTCTCTTAATTCTTTTGATAATGGTGCGGATAATAAAGCTCTTCTTTCAACAGATGAGGCAGTGAAGTAAGCTTTTCTAGCTTTTGAACGAGAAGATGAAACGTCTAGAAACATTATGTTAGTATTTCATTTAGCCACAACAATAGGAAGCCCAATCGAATAAAGATTCTTTCATACGCAATGAACTGTCTGATGTCCCATCGTTATATGGGTGCGCACTTGGTCCACAACACTCGCAACGGCATGTCATCACCACCCAAAAGCATCATTGAAAGCCTATGGCTTGCATGTATAAGAGGTACCAGTTATCTAAGACATCTGGATCTCGGATACTTACACACGAAGCCATTTGAGAAGTCTCATTGGTGCTCTATTCCAAATCTATCCTCCATAATAGGCATGGTACCTGCCCACCACTTAATCTCTCTATCCGTTTCCTAGACTCTATACTCTATACTCTTTACTCCCGTGAAAGGTGTTATCCTGATCGAGTGCAATCCAATCTTCCCTTTATACATCGACGTCAAACCAGTCCATTGTCATCAAATACATCATTCCTTTACTCCTTAGGCTTTCCATTTAAACGAAATAGATATTTACCTTGACTAATCTTGGCCATTTTTAACGATATTACTAATTAACAAAATCACAAAAGACTTTAAAATTATAAAAAGTAGTTTTTTTAAGCAACGAAATTTTAGTATACTCTAGATGAAAATTTCCTCAGTGAAGACTTAGTCCCTCTCTCTGGAGAATCAAAGGAAGAAAAATTTTCTGGAGACAAATTACACAAAATGGCAAGAGCCCTAAGCATAAATTAACCACGTGACTCTCTAATCCTAGAAGGCTCTGCTTTGCTAGTGGTAATGGGTACGGATATACACTATTGTAAGAGCATCCATGCATTTGATGAGCATCTCAGGTGGCTACAACTACAGAAATATGGCGGTATGGGTTGGATGACGAAGGTTGGATGTCGTGGCAGTCGTGAGCTATTGTAACAAGCTCTTGACAAACTATGGTAATCGCGGGCAACAGTAGTCTGTTGTCTTCGCACCAGCTTGACAAACACTAAGCAAATACGGCGGGCTCAACATTAAACGTATTCGGCTGGTAACGATATTCACCTACCGTCACTGTAGAAGATATGTGAACGTTTTGATGTAGAATATTCTGTACTGACTGGTGGCTGCAAAATCAGGGTACTTGATTTTACCATGCAAAAACAAAAACACAAGGCAGCAAAGGTTGCTTAAGTTCCACAAAAAGAGAGTAAGCAGTGCTCCAGCCCATGGCGGGATTCGAACCCGCAATCATTATCACCGGAAGAAAACACCTTAACCATTAGGCCACACGGGCATTGGGGCACCATTAGTTATTGACTTCATCTTCATAATGTGTAACTCTAAATTGAATGACGAACTCTAAAGGATCTAACTAATTTGGCTTGTTGAAACGACAAACCATATTGTTAAAAGGAAGTTGTTATACAACTTTCCGCCGCCGGACTGTGGTAGAACAGAGACGAGTACCGTCAATTTGTGGCAAAGTGTTTCTGGGATTAGACTAAAAAAAATTAACCCGCTTGGTGTCAGTTCGGTCTTTAAGATTCTCCTAATATTTAGTAGAAGAAATCTAACCCCACCAAAGTAAACCTTTCACAATTACAATTAATTATACGGATTGCTTATCTTTACTAGGTGGATTTGTCAGTATATTAATCAATCTAGCAAAAGATAAATTGATTAAGATAAACGTTATATAAGAAAGAAAAAAATTAATTTTGTGCCATCTTTACAAAGAATTCGTCGACGATCAAAGGTATCTTAACAATCATAATCATAGGTTTACCCTGAATAATAATACTCAACACTATTTTTTAATCAGTTACAGATATTTGAACAATGAATTCTAGGGTATCGTTCAAATTGGGTTTTAGAATATTCAATTCGGTAAAGCACAGACCAATTTCAATAGTGTCGACCAGACCATTAAGTGCTTTAACCACACCATCAATTCGTAATATTGTTTTAAAGAATAGAGCTGAAAGCTATAGGCTTTTATTGAACAAACCATTGTTATTAAATATAAATAAATATTCAACCAAGACTGCCCCACCGCCTCCTCCATCTCTGGATAAAAATGCTAAGGGTAAGTTGATACTCAATCGAATCACAAGAGCGTTTACATTTTCACTATCATCTGTTATAGTGCTTGGTGCAACCGGTGTTGCATTGTTAGTTGTTTATTTGATATTAAGTGAGTTATTCTTGCCTTCGGGTGATACTAGAACCTTTAATAGAGCAGTTAAGTTGGTTGAACAACATGAATTGGCTCAAACTTTGTTGAATTTTAAGAAAGGCGAGAGATTGAAGGCTTATGGAGAGGGCCTTGGTGACAAATGGGCCCGTAACAGACCAGCTCAAAGTGTCAGAACAAAGGGTAAAGATGGTAAAGACCACTTATTAATGAAATTTCATGTTGAATCAGACAGCGGCAAACATGGTACTATCACCTTGGAACAAATCGATACATCCTATTGGAGTTCCGAGTTTGCGTACATCGCGTTACATGTCGCTGGCGCCAAAAGAATATATATTGTCGAACCTAAATTTCAACCAAAAAATTATGTTCCTCAATTAAATGGTAATAATGGGTTCTTAGGTCTTAAATGGGGTCCAAAGAAGGATGATTAGTTTGTTTCCTCTTTTTGTTTTAGTTAACCGTCAATGATGTAAAATCTTTTGTACATATCGAAACTTATCATTGATTTAAGTTCCTGTTCTCTTCAATAATTTCTATCATGAATTATGTGTATACTTCCATTTGGATAGTGAACAATATCAAATTATATTTATTTTTTTACCTATTTTAACAGGTATGCACTCAACTAAATTAATTATAACTAGCACCACTATAACCAAGACCAGTTCTAGTGCTATAATAACTACGGTTTCGATAATCCTGTACATTAGTAGAATCATTAGAATTGCAAAATGGAGCTGGTATATTAAATAGGTTGTAAGAAGAACTGATAAAGTCTATTTATTGTCAAATTTATGTAATGCATTGATTCTTTTATGAATCAATGCATTACAAGAATGAAGTAAATTAGATTTTCAGAAGAGTTGGCCAAACTATACCGATGGTATGCTTCAGTAATTAGACTACAAAAGATATACATATAATGATAACTAAACTTGCCTTCATAATCTCAAGCAACTCATGAACAAGCACATTACCGGAAGAATTAAGCACCTTAGTTTTATTTCTTCGATCACGATGAATTGTTGATGGAGCGATATTATCCGTCGTTACAAAAGGCTTTCTATTTCTGATATCTTGAGTAATCTTTTTGTAATTTAATGGTTCACCAATTGCTTCTTTACATGTCCTACCATCAGCAGTAAATATATTATTAAGATCTACTTCGTCGTTATTTGTGATTAAAACCGCTTGGCCATCGAAGTCACAAAATTCTGCTTTTCTTTCATTAACAACATAATATTTGTTCAAAGCATATGAGATTTTTTGTTTAATTCCACAATCAGAAAATCTACCATATTCTCCGGTTGAACCATCTGCTGCAATTTCTGAACAATCCACTTTGGAGCAAACCTGCTCTAATAAATTATTATCATTGATTTTTTTGTATGGTGTAACAATACATGATAGTGTAGATTGTAGGCATTCACATTTACCATTATCTGGTTTGTCAGGTAACTTGGAAGATGCTTTCCAAACTTCTGTTGGCTTTTCACAGGTTATATTGGCTCTAACATTTATATAATTGTCAATAGGAACACCCTTTGGCTCAACTGAGTTTAACCTTGACTTTAAGTGTTCAAAATCTTCTAACTTGGTTATAGATCCATCCGTGTTTTCTTTGACCATACCGTAATGATTGATTCCTTCGAAATATTCATATGCAATACCGCCAGACCAAACTTTTGTCATAGTGCTACCGTATAATGCTTCAACTTCAGTAAATGGCCTTGGACTAACAATATTACATCCATATTCGCTGAAAAAGATCGGAATCGGGAAATTCAAATATTCAAGAGTTCTATCTCTATAACCTGAGGTGGGATATGACGAGTAACCACACCACTCATACATATTAATACCAAAGAAATCAGCAGTTGCATCAATGTCCCCACAAATGAAATAGTTCGAAATACTCCATCTTATATCAGAATCATCATTTGAGGCACAACCAACGGGAATCTTTCTATAACCTTTTTGTCTAATATAATATTTGCTATCTCTAATTGCAGCCTTAACAAATGGCGAAGCGTTTGTATTAAGTCTTGAATCGGTCACTTCATTTCCTGCAATAAAACCTAAAACATTTGGATATTTGTGCAAAGAATCAATAACTGAAGTATAGCGATCGAACAATTCGGTATCCCAAGATGGAGCATGTCTATTGATTGATAATCCAGGTTCTGATAAATCTGCCAAAATGTAAATACCTGCTTCAGCAAATGCATTGATACAGATATCATGGTTTAAGCTGGGATTAATTTGATAGACTCTAACAACATTAATACCCAATTCAGTTAAATATTTTAAATCTCTTAAGCAAGTGGTTGTATTAGCTAGTTGGTCTAAATAACTAGTTTCTTTCGTGTTATCGTAAATTTCACCTTCTTTTCTTGCTCGCTGGTAAGCAATTCCTTTCATAAAGAATTGTGAACCAGTCTTATTATCAAAAAATTTATTGCCTATGACCTCAATAGGTGAAATAAGTTGGCCGATATTAGGAGTAACGGCTTGTTTTGAATTTTGCAATTCATTACAAATTGCCAAATTAATCAAAAAATAAAGTATAACAACAACTGATATATTCTTATCTCTATAGTTGAACTCTAAGGAAATCATCATTAAATCACTAAATTAGTTACCTTATTAGAAAAGAGCTAATAAGGAAGATAGTTATGAATTACTCTTAGTTATTTGTGGTTGCAATAAAAAAAAAAGGCGCTTAAATAGACACAAAAAGAGAGAAATTCCAATACTTAGTATCAAGCAAGATACTTGTAAATTATTTATTATCCTAATCTATTTATATAAACCAAACTAGAAAAGATCAAACAACCTCTTGAATTCTTTTTTGCCTTTGCATTCTATCATAAATAGTTGATTTTCGTCAACTTTAATCAATAAACCCGCTTTACCAATTCTTTCAATTCTATTAAATTTGTCATCTTCACTTATTAACCAATTGAAATTAGGATGTTCATTATCACTATTGTTTTTGAGCTCTAAGTTATAAAAGTTTTTGTTAGTAAAACTTTCTGTAATCATAAATATACTTAATGAATACATTGATGTGATTTTCCATGTCGATGGATTATTAATTTGATCGTAAGAGACTAATTGTTCTTGCAATCTAATTGTCAACAGATTTAATAAGATTAATTTCCTGTTCTCTGGATTATTTAAAGAGACGTTATTCACAACTTCTGAGTTTAACGAAATCTTTGGCAGTTCTTTACTTATTATTTCATTCAATTTTGTCGTCGAATTTAATTCCTTTGGATCATTTAATGAAGAATGTACACTTGTTTGGGCTGAAGAGGTACTCTGCTTGCCATGATCCATAATTGATGATGAAATTGTAGCATTCGATGAAACGAAACTCGAATGGTTCAATGAACTAAAATTATTAGATTTAGAAATTGAACTGAATATTCCAATAACATTATGCAAACTGTTCAAAAATGAACTTAGTAAGCTACCACTCTTGCATCTAATCATAATTAACAATTTTTCTGAAGTGATTGAATTAACAGAATTAATTTGTAAGTCTAATGCAGATGATTGTCTAATGGAAGTAGTTTCATTAATGTCTAATAATAAGATTGCCTTGTCAACGTCTTCGCAAGATTCATTGTCATATTCTTCTTTAAAAATGATTAACCAACCTTTGTTTAACTCATAATTAACGACAATTTTAACAAATAAATTTTCATTAATAGTAATCATTTCCCATTTGCCATATTTTTGTTTCCATTTTGAGATTTTCATTGACTTAGGAGATGACGATGAAATATAAAAATCAATTGAAGGCTCTTCGTTGATTATATCTTTTAAGTCTTGAGGAATATCTAATACTTCTTCACTATCAGCAAGTTGTGTGTAAGAATGTGAGCCAATATTCTGACTATTAAGATTAGCAGATGAACTATTTCTATATTGCTTGAAAAAATTCATTGATGTCGAAGATGGCAATGCAAACGGTGAAGGTAAGGTGGAAGTCTGCATTGTTGTACCCGATTCTTCAGAAACAGCCGATGATATCAATTGATCATTATCATCAAGTGGCAAGTTGGTATTGATAGTCAAGCCTTTTGTATTCGAAACCTTTTTTTCGTTTTTTACTATAAGCGGTTTAGTATTATCCTCACGGGGAATTAACGACCCAGTTGGTTGATTCGTCTCAAGAGATTGCACTTTGGTTCCATCAGAGCTTGATCTGTTGTTAGTATTCATCGAGGTCGGTGTTACAGATGTTGATGTCGGTTTTAGGGAAGATTTAGATGATTTCTTAAAAATATTAAAAATAGACTTTCTTTTTAGCTTACTATCTGTTTTAATATTTGAAGCTTCAGATGAAGTAGCACCATCAACAGTTTCTGTGATACTTGAAAGATTTTCAGAAAGACTAAAGGAAGGATTATAATTCTTACCAAAATTAGAAAGGTCAATTTCTGAGCCTGACGACAAGTGGTAAATATTACTACTTGATTTTTTAGTTTCTGATAAATCTGGCACTGACAGAAATTTGTTCTTTTGTTTTCTCTGATAATTATCTGATAGACTTGACATTTTCTCATATCCTGTTAATTCATCACTTTCAAATACCTCTTTTCCTGAGCCTTCAGGGGTAAAGGCAATTTCTGCTTGTGAAGATTTATGTCTTTCTTCAGTTTCATTTTGAGACAATTCAAAATTACTTCTATTAATTGTTTTAATAAATTGCTTTTCTGGCTCGAATACATCAACATTACCACTCAATTTATTTAGAGACGTATTAGATAAAGTTTTATTAATGATGTTTAATGAACGATTGTATTGAGATCTAATTGAGTCCCTCGAATCCATAGAATAAGCAGACGAAGAGGATAATTTTCTATCATTATTTGGTATATTAGGTTGTTCGAAATCGTCTAATGCCTGATTTATATTAATTGAGTTTATCCTAGGAGGTTGTTGAAATTGATGTTGCAATTGTGATATTGATGAAGTAGAACTTAATGATGGGGAGCTAATTAACTCTTTAAAAGTATTTGATTTGCTGCTACTTAAAGGAGTATCAAATAAATCTTCATCTTCGTAAACCATTTTAGGATCCATATCTGATATAAGATTTATGCCTAAGCCAGACATTTCTTTTGGTCCAGTTTGAGGCTGAATTAAAAAGGATTCGTTAACTGGAGTATCATTCTGTTTCAGTGGAAAGATTAATGATAGCTTATTAAACCATTCAAGCAAAGCTTGTGGATCTGGGCCTTCTATGATAGTTTGAGAGTCCTGTTTACTAATTGCTGAAAAATCAATTGATTCCAAAATAATTTTGGAATTTTTAAAGTGGATCGAAAGCTCATTCACTCGAAATGGTGGATAAATCAAAGACCTGGTTGACGCATCATCATTTGAAATTGATAATATAGCTAATGAATTATAACTAACTTCAGGATGCCCAGATAAATTTAACAAAACTAATTCACATTTGGTTTTGATCTTATTCTCAATAATATACAATAATTCATTCTTAGATCTTTCAACAATATGATTAACTTTAAAGAAGCTTGAAACTTTTTCCACATCTGTTGATGAAGAATCATTACCTCCAAATGCCTTAATGTTATTGAAACTAATACTATTCAACTTCTTTAGCTCTATGTAATTGTGGTAATTGTCAATTATTTGCACAAAACTATTTTTAGTGGCCATAAGTTTATCAATAACAAAAGGATTTCTTAACAAAACAATTGCAGAATCAATAAATTCAACATACTTAAGACAACTTAAAATTGGATTACCAAATGAATGCAAATTTAGCGTTATAATCGAATCGTCTTCAGCGTTAGAAAGATGATGATAATATTTTTCAAAGAGAATCAAACTATCATTATCTATCCATAGAATAAACTCGTTAACAAAATTTTTGAATACTTCTTTCACTCCAGTTTCATCGTTTGATAACTCCTGCAAGTAAGTGTTCAACAATGATAACAACTTAGCGTTCTTGGTGAAAAGGCCCCTTATGATCGAGGTAATTGCAGAAGCCTTTTTGGAAGGTTTAACAATGCCTAAAATTTCAATTAAATTATTGTTCTCATTATTTTCGGACTCAAGCAAATTTGCTATTAAACTGACAGACGTTGATAATGTACTTTTATCGTTGCTATTTCTATCAACCTCCAGTGTATTTTGACGTTCAATAGTCATTGGATAATGAGAAGTTTATTCACAGTACTAGGAACTAATTTCACTTATGAGATGTTATTGGAGCCTCACTTTGTAGTTAGCTTTGAAAATATTGTTTTAGTTGGAAAGTATATAATATATATAACAAAACAACGAACTTTAGAAGATAAGGGTAAAATAGTCTCTTCTCTACCTTAAACGCTGTCCTTCACTGCCAATGGTTCTTCTAAGGAGAAATAATTGCAATATTGTCCGAGAGTGCAAACCTATTTTATTGAATTTAACCCTTTTAAGAAAATCATAGACGCGTAAATTTTATCAAAAATCGTGTAAATTTTTTTATCAAACAAACATAAACATTCAAGGTCTTTCTTATAATGACTGATCGTGTCTTGCTTACCTCTAGCAGATTAGCTCTTATAGGTCCCTGGATACAATCCAGTCTAAAACTTTCACTAGTCCTTCACCAGTTTTACCGCTAACTAATCCAATGCTCCACTTATCTTCTTGAGGTATCTGTTGCTTTAAGTTAAGTAGATCAATCACTTTCTGTTTGACCTCTTCATACGATTCAGCTTCTAATAGATCTATTTTATTAACTAAAATTATTAAATAAACGCCATACAATTGATCTTGCAAAATGACTTTCTCTCTCAACTCAGTATATGATTCGTTCAATCTTTCTAGACTTAAACAATCAATGACCCAAATGACAACATTTGTTTTATCGAAGTAGTTGCCCCAAAAGTTTCTTAGACTGGTTTGTCCCCCTATATCCCATATATTTAACGTATAATCGTGATAATGGAGTGTGTTAATTTGAAATCCCATAGTCGGCGAGATCTTATCAACATCTTCGTTTAACAACTTTTTTATAATTGTTGTCTTACCAGAATTATCTAGTCCCAATGTCAATACTCTAAGTTCTTTATCCTTAGCTTTCTGCTTTCTAATAATACTTAATAGCCCCATAGTTACTTAAAATTATTGTTAGTAATTGATATGAATTCTGATGATTTCTATTTATCTCGCATTCTTAAGAAAATTCAAGGAGGCAACAGAAGTAGAAGATGCTTTGTTGTTTCTACTTCTTTTGAACCAAAAATACTACAGTAATAGTATATCAATGAATTAATGAATCTATATATTTGATATACTCACTAGAACATATGATAGTTAGATTGAGTATTTGAAGAAATGAATAAATAAATTATCTGGAAGATGCCACTACAGTCAAGGAAATCTAATTCTTTATCAGCAAAGAAACAGAGGTCACTTTTAGAATGCATAAGAATCCAGAATCTAAGCAGCACTAGGAGACAGATAGGGTCAAGCTCAAATGAAATTATTGATCTTACGATAGAAGAAGATCAAAGCGATGTTAAAGCCGAAGAAGAGATAGAAATATTAAGTGCTAGTGAGACTGTGACAATCAACGAAATTACCTGTCCAGTTTGCAACAAGGACATTTCACAGGTGCTAATAGATCATAGAATGAATCATGTTGAGTTGTGTTTAACACGGTTGAGTTTTAACGAAAAAAAAGTTAAAACTGAAGCAGAAGTTTCTAAGAAAAGAAAGTCAAAGGATTTGCCACCAGTGATTAAAGAAAGACAAAAATATGTAAATAAAAAAGTTAAGGTAATCGACAAATCTAAGAATCAGGAAATAAAGCCACCTAAGAATATTACTGGGACTAGAAAGAGATTGCCTATTCCAGAAGTCAAATTACTAACTTTCCCGGTAGAGTCAAATGGATCATATCAAATAGCAGTTGATGCATTCAATTACCTGCCTGATGAAAGTATTACTCAATATTTTTTAACGCATTTTCATTCGGACCATTATGGTGGAATAACTAAGAAATGGTGTTATGAAAGAGTTTTCAAACTAGATGATAATTTTGAGGATGAGGGTAGTTATAGAAGAATTATATATTGCTCAAAGATTACTGCCAAGTTGTTAACTTTGAAATTTAGTATCGATCCGAGGTTTATTAAATCTTTAGGATTAAATAAGCGATATCTCATTAAGCGCTTTGATGATATCGATGTTGATGATGGTGGGATTGAGACTTATGACAATAAACCTGGGCTATATGTGATTCCGATAGCTGCTAATCATTGTCCCGGATCCGCTATCTTCTTATTTGAATCGATCTCGACTGACGGTGTATTCCATAGAATTTTACATTGTGGTGATTTCAGGGTTAATAAAGAAATCTTATTCCATCCGAGTTTAATGCCATTTAATATTGAAAATATAGACTCAAATTTATCATTGGATAAAGTTTATTTAGATACTACCTATATGTCTCCCACATACAATTTTCCAAAGCAAGAGTTAGTCTGCGAAACGATATCTAATATGTTTTATGAATTAATGTACGAAGATGAAAGAGAATCATTATTTTCCACTTGGTTTGGGGTTTTAAAACAAGCTCGTATTACTGATTTTCTTAATAGTAGAAGCATTTCAAAAAGAAAGAAAAAATTTTTAATTTTAGTTGGAACATATTTAATTGGTAAGGAAAGATTAGCTATTGCAATCCTGAAGCGTTTAAAATGTCCAATTTATGTACTGCGCATTAATAGTAGAAGAGATAAGGTAGAAATTTTAAAAAGTTATGAAAATGCTTATTTAAATCTGGTTTTGGTTGATGATGATTTGGGAGGGAATGAATTTGACTGTGTAATTCACTTGGTTCCAATGAATATAGTGAGTTCTGCAAGGGAATTATCAAATTACTTTAATCATAATAATTATTTTGAATATTTTGAAAGATGTGTTGGATTAAGGCCAACTGGTTGGACATTCCTGAGTGATAAAGGTTCTGCAGCATTACCTGAAGAAGGGAAAGAAGAGGAAGAATGTATTTTAGATTCAGAAATTGAAGAGGTTTCAAATGACTATTCGCTGTTGGTTAAACTAATGCGTTCACAACCTAAATTTTCATTTATCCATGATATCTTATCACAATTTCCAGTTTCTAATTCAATTAGATATAAAAAGGGAAAGCCGGATGAATCATTATACAAGATATATGCATTACCCTACAGTGAACATTCTTCATATAGAGAATTATCGTATTTTTCGATATTCCTAAGAATTGATCAAATTATTCCTACAGTTAATATTGGAAATGAACGGAGTATAATGAAAATGAATGAAATTATTAGGATTTGGGAAAATATTAGAAATATTAAACTAAACAAGAACAGCGTTGATGTCGACTTAAATATTGTTGAAAACCTTAAGAAATTGACATTAGATGATTTTTAGACTAATCAATTTTGAAATCTTAATAATACATGATATTTATTATACAAAATCTAACTGAATATCTAAAATTAAAATGGAATTTCTAAAAATATATTAACCATTATTGTTTCTTATCAACCTTTCTTTCGCTTTTTAATTTTGCATGATATGTATCTAAAATTTCTTCACACTTAGCATGTGGATCGCAGTCATTCCATTGAACAACAAAATCACCATCATAGTAATGAATATGGTCACCTTTATTATTTTTAGTCTGAGGTAATTCGACATCAGTATGTTGAGCAGCAATTGTTCTCGCAGGTATAATGGTAGATTGACTTAAGATAAACGGATGCCATTGTAGAATATGCGTAAGAGCAGAATCTGGACCATATGGAAAGTTCAGGTATGTTAAATAAAGTCTATCGCCCCAAATGTCAATAATTGATCTACTAATGTGATCATTCTTGACTAAGAACGAATGAGTTTCTACTTTACTTTCAGATTGAGTCACAATCAATTTAACAGATTCTGCTTTCAAATTTTTATATGTTTTTATAGCACCGTTTGGAGGAATGATTGGTTGTTCTCTTAGCATTATTGGATTTAAAGCATCTGATGACAAAATATAATCCTGCAAATTGATCGAATGATCCATGATTAAGGCATCTTGATCAAGGTACCAGAACCATTTTGCTTCTGGAAATGCAAACATTGCAGCTCTTAAACAGTACAATCTAACCCATTTTGCTTTTTCTTTCAATTGCAAATAACTGAGTGAATTCAAAACTGGTAAAAATTCTTGGTACCAACGAACATAAATTCCATAGTTTTGTTGATGAGCGTAGTCAACTCTATTTTGCACAATTTTTGCTAATGCATCAAGGGAATATTTTTCAAAATCTACTGCTGTCACAACAATAACTTCTGGATAATTATTTTTATTCTTAGGTTTAAATACTACTTTGTCTTGATTCTTGAAATAATTCTTGGCCGTAGAGAGATCCGATAAAGCATTCTCTTCGTCTTCTTTAAGTTTTTGCAGAATTGGATTAGGATCATCATAGATATTTAATGAATCAATAAGAGTTTTTTCAATTTCTGGAAAGTTAGAGTCCCTCACTTTAGATTCCTTAACTAATTTATGGACTGTAAGCTCTTTCAATAGTGATGCATGCTCGATTGGTGGATAAATAAATCTCGATGAAGTTTCAATAGTATGAACACTAGTTAAAGGATGGCTAGGACGATATTGTGACGTTGTTTTGCTCTTCCAAATGTCACCTAGAAAATGGAATGGACTCAAAAATACCCAAATCAATATTAAAATTATTGTGACATACGTTACGTTCTGTTTCTGAAAATGATGAATTCCTTTAAAAGTAGCCGGAAGCGGTAAAATACTACTCAGCTTTCTATAACGTGGTTTTAATACATTACCCGATGCACTCCCAAACATCTTAAAATGTTAGACAAAACGATTCAATTAATCTAAAGAAAGGGGTGAAAGAATTGTATGTTGATCCAACAACAAAAATAAATAATGGTCAACAATAGTATATTTAAATTTTGTGTAATTTTATATTCTACCGTGTATAATCAACCTTTTACAATTTCACAGGTTCAAGATATATATATATATAGATATGTCTACTTACTTTCCAGATTCTTTATTAATTCTATCTTCAATGACTTGTAATGCAACCTGTCTTCTTCTCTCAGCAACAGAATTGGCGACACTCTTCTGAACTTGACTAATTTGTTCATGTCTCTTTTGAGCTCTTATATTACTTTGCTCAATTGTGTCATCGTTGAACGGGGTAATTATGCCTAATAAAACACTTAATTCATATATCTTCTCAAACGCAACAGAGAGATATGATTTTAGAGCGCTTGGGAAAAACTCAACCAATTTAAAGGTGTCGGAAGCATCACCAGTAATCAAAGAAGAATTTGAATTATCACCGTTTGCTGTTGTAATTGGTAGTAAAGAATCAGTTGAAAATGATTGATAAAACCTTAAGTAGTTATAGGAGATCACGAAACTGCCAATTGAAGGGATTGCAGGATACAAGGAGCGACTGATGATCAAGGACCAAACTATCACAATGTTCAACAATATAAATGGCAAATGCTTGACTCTAAAGTTCAATAGACCTTGGAACAAAATAATGTTATGTTCCGGGATTAGTTGCTTTAGAACCACCAAAAACCCAAAATAATATGATATTCCTCCCCCTAAAGGCTTGTCCATACCGCTAACATCGCCTCTTACCAAGTTACAAACAATTGTAATAAGAACAGTTACAAGGTTAGTCAATGAACCAACGAGAATAACAAACTTAATAACCTCTTTATACCCCCAAAACTTTTCTATATATTTGGTGGAAATTAAGAGTATCAAGAATGATGTAAGAAAGGACAATATCGAAATTTCTGCAAAAATTGCTGTTGTAATTACCCATGGATAAAATATTGTATACCGAGGTATCAATTGTAAATATGGTATTTGGATATCATGAAGCAGAACTAGTGAATTGTCTTCTTGGTTATTGTTGTCTATTGCTGAGCGATACTTATTGAGCCTGATTAAAAGTATGATTGATGTAATTGTAAATAACGTTGAGAGTAAAACTTTTGTTGATCTAGGCAAACTATGGACCCTTAGTAACGTAGTCATAGTAGTTAATTGATAAATTAGATGGAAATCAAGAGGAACAATGTCTAAGAAACAAAAGAAGTAGAAAGATCCATTAATATAGACAATTTTTGTCTCACGTCCATTTGTGCAATTTTTAGCATCAACAACAATTTTCATATACAATGAACAACTTATATATAAATAATCCTTAAATTCAAAATATAAAACAATAAAATAATAAAATAAGCAAATATATAAATGTATCGATACACACTCAAGTAATAAAATAGAAAATAGTTCAAAAAAGTACAATAAAACAAAAAAAACAATTAAAATTCAAAACAAATATTGCTAAGAAAAAGTAAAAACAATTAGCTATAATAACCCAATATTTAGGGGATATAATATCAATTGTTTTATATCATTTGGTTTTACTCTTTCTTTTCCTTTTTTTTTTTTACCGTTTTCTCTTTTAAAATTATATTCAAACAAAACTAGAATTAAAAAGCTTTAGTAGTGTAATGTCTAGTATGACTTGGTGTGAAACTTGCATAAACCCAAGTGTAGCTCTTTGGCCTATTTCTACCAGTATCATTATTGTCCACATGTCTTGGCTGGAATAAGCCAGCAAATGTACCAGTTAATGTTGATCCTAAAGTAGTAGAAATATGGGCTGAAGCAACAGCTGGAGCTGCAATAATAATAACGAATAAAACTAAAATTGCAAAGTATAAGGTACAGTATTTTCTAACCATTCTCTTTCTTAATCTAGCTTGTTTTAATGAATAAATTGGTGGCCTGATTAATCTGGAAGGTTTCAACCAGAATAACATGGTAGAATGCCACCTATCAATTAATGGAATACATAAGATTGGTAATTGACAGAACAAAATAATATGTGCTAAAACAAAATCACCAGCAAATTCAGACATTTCGATAATTTTAGCACAAAATTCACGAGCAGGTTGAGTAAAAGCCATATAGCCCATACCAGTACCGTACCATTTACCAGTCCAGAATGCAGTGTTAGCCTTATCGTTCTTAAATTCTCTAGTTAAGAAGCATAAAGTTAAGAATTTAAATAATGTTCTTTGAATGTAAATCATAGTAGCTACACCAAGCAACATTCTTGCAAAAACAAAACCTTCCAAAACCCACATAACGATAAAGAAGACTAAATGAACCACAACTGCAATACCATGCGCAATACCAGCTATAACAGCCCCGGTTTTCTTACAACATAAACCTAACATTGGTCCAGCACAACAAGCTAAACCAAGACAGAAACCTAATACACCCATGTCAATGACAACAGGAGCTAAAGCACAAATAACCACTCTTAACGTTGAATTGACCTTAATTGGATCGGTTGAACCATTAATTGAATATGAATTCTCCGTGACACCAGTCTGGGCATTAATAAAGGTATATGCAACGAAAAGACCAGCAGTATAAAATAAATTTGGTAAGAAATCAGCGAAAAAAATATTTGATCTATGAGCTCTAGTTGCATCACCAGCGGCTTTTTCAGATGAATCACCAGTGAGCTTACGTTTGAAACCAGTAATACGGGATCTTGAGAGTCTAACGTAACCAATCCAAGAATTTCTATGCCATTTAGTATTGCCTCTCGATAACCATCTAATAAAATCTCTGTAATCGATGAAGAAATCTTCCCAAGCGAATTGATGAGGATTGAAGATAAATGGTGAAAACATTAAAGAAGATAATGAAGCCCAGAACCATAATAATGGTGCTTGCCAATGGGCAACTGAACCAAATAATAAAATCAACATTAATCTTGCTCCCATATAAATCGAAGAGTCAGCAAAACGCGAGTATAAAATAGAGAATGGAATTCTTGAAGTTGCAAAACCTCTACCAGTCGAAATATATCTGGCACCACCAACAGTTAAATCAGTAGTAATAGATGAAGAATAAATTTGGGCAACGAAAACTTCAAACATTGGTGACAATGAGATAAAATGACGGACAAATCTTGTGAATGATTTCCAAAGACCTCTTTCAATTAATTCTTGAACCACTAATGGAATGAAAGAAATGAAGAAGACAATGAAAATAGATAATGTATAACGTCTAATCCAATCAACTGCAGGAGCTAAATTGTAACAACCGAATGGGTATAACAAATCCGTAACAGGAACATTTCTATTGTACGAACAAATAATTGATTCGTGAGCCAATGAATTCAAATTAGCCAAGACCAAAATAAAAACTTGCAAAGATAACTGAATAAAAATGTTATTAATATGGAAACCAGGATGACCATAATAGAAAGATAAGAAACGATCTAATGGTAATTGGGTTGATAAATAATAATATTCTCTCGACAACATTTGTTCACCCATACCGGCACCAATTTTAGTAGTGAAATTCAAAATCGAACCAAAACCTAAATCTCTACCTTTACCACATTGATAATACTCACAATGTTTAATTCTACCACCTCTTAACATAGCTGTCATACCTGCATAAATATCTTCATTCAAGTGTAAACCCTTTTGAGCCTTTGAAACACCACCTCTTGTCAACATATATGTTGCATTTAAGAAATCTGGATGACCATAATGTAATTTACCACCGATTTGAGCCAAAGTTCTAGCAAATAAGGTACCGAAAGTTTGTTCTTTACCAGCAGCAACATCACCTAAAACACCAATATTTTCTGAAAAAATGTATTCTCTTGCACCTAAAATAGCAACAGGAGCTTTTTGTTCATCATCATTATTACTCTTCAAATTAGGAGCATATGGATTAACATGTTCAACATTCAATTCTTCAAATTCAGCTAAAACAGATCTAATCTTCAAACATTCTTCCAAATAATTATCTTGATTGGCATCAATTAATTGAATATACTCACCTCTATGGAAAATAACAGCATGATTCTGATTATCAGATTTACCATCACCTAAGATTGGATTACCAGACAATTGAACTCTAAATTTAGGACGACGTCTACCATTTTCTAACATTTCACAATGACCATCAATCAAAGCAGAATAAACTCTTGGTTCTTCATCTTCATTTAAAGCTGGTTCCTCATCTAAATAAGCAATTTGTAAATCCGGATAAGCACGCAATAAAAACTCAGCATTTTCCATTTCATCATCTTTGAATTTTGATAATCTTTGCATCGACACAACGAATCTGAATTTCCTTCTAGCCATTTTTTCTAATGCCAATTCTAAACCCTCTGGGTCGCCACCGAAATATTGAACTAATTCAGGATTCTCAACACGGTACAATAACTTAATAGCCCTTGCATAATTCATAAAACCTGAGACAGTTCTGTAAAGAGTTTGCGACCTTAATGATGCCCAGATTCTAGTTCTTAATGTATATTCTGGAGCAGCAGACTTAAAACCAATACAATAAAATGGAAGATCATCAATTTTAGATTTCAATCCATCATCAGACAATTTTTCAGCATCTTCTCCATTTTCAAAAGCTGCTGTCTCTTCAGCTAAAATTTTAGTGTCTTTAACGAAACATTCCCATTCAACTGGATGTAATTGTTTTAAATATTCCAATAAAGTAACTCTTGAAAATTGATCATCTTCTCTAATAATTTCTCTTAATGATAACAAAATTTTTTCGGAGTAGTGTGGTGTGAAAACAGTAAAAGTTGGCATATTATCAACAGGTAAGGGTTCCAAAATTGGAGTTGCTAAAGACTGCGCAAAGAACGAAATTCTTCTCTCAGCTTCTGAGTTTCTTGGGAAAAATTCAGTTTCAAAATTATTATCATCTTGACTAACGAAAAATGTTGGAGCTCTAAGAGTTCTTTTTCCTTCAATTTCAGATGGGACTTGATGATATAATAATTTTTGAACATGATCGATCGCCAATAAATGTTCTCTGTACATTGAAATAACAATAGCATTCCAAATTTGAGAAATCAAGACCTTTGGTTTATATTTAATTTCCATTTCAGTTGTAGCTAAAATCTTAGAATAAATTCTCTTTGGCAATCTGGTGAAAATATTTCTCCATGGTGTTAAAATGGAGATGCCCAAGTAAAACGAACGACCAATGGAGAAAATACAGTTACAAATAATGTACCACATATAAGTATCTAAGAAGAATAATAACAAATCAACAAGATACATTAATCCTAACACAATTTTAGCTTGATGCTGACATAATTTTACTCCAAACCAAGCTTCACCAACACATCTCATGGTCATAGATGATAAATTTCTGATTGGATCCCTTAATGATAAAGTCAAGAAGAAATAAGATTCGATCAATTTAGCTAAGAAAACTAAAAACCATAATAAGTAAGACATCCACATATCTAAACCTGATAATTTATAAAAGTTAGCAGTAAATGTTTGTGATGCTAAATATCTTCTTGATCTTTTGTTCATATAAGAGGTGAATAAACCACCTAAAGGCATAACTGCAAAGAACACTAAAGTGGCGACAGCAATAAAGAAACCAACAATGGAGACGATATGAGCAGATTTTGAAATTGATGCCAAACCAGCCCAGTAGAATGTATAAACAACTGGGACTAAATTAGCAAGAAAGATCAAAATAATAAACACTAAACGACGGCTTAAATGCTGAGCACCAGCCCATTCTCTTGGAACAAACATCCATTCACAAAGAGTAGCAAAAATTTGAATAATAGAAGCGATAATCCCACCAATTGCAGCTGCTGCCCATCTAGAAGAAGCAGTAGGTTGTTCATTTCTAGTTTGATGATAATGTAAAGTATACAAAGTTGGGGAGTTATAAGCGGTATACATCCAGTAAATAGTACCATGAATAATCCAAATTCTATTGAAATTAGTAACAAAATGCAACCAAGTTCTGACTTCCTTATAAGTTTTAAAGAATACATTGGACCATTCAACTTCACCTAATCTTAAATAACGTTCTTCTTGAGGAACATCAACCAATCTAGTTCCATCTTCAAATATAATTCTGGATATACCTTCTGGATACCAAAATAACTGGTTAACATCATCATAACCAATAACTTTATTATGATCTTTTTCTCTTTTAACAAATCTACCATCATAGATTTCGTAGACTTGAGATCTTATGAACCTATATAAAGGTGTTATAACACGATTCAAATAATCACCTTCTGGAACTGGTTCTTGTCTTTGTTGACATTGAGGAGATAACAAATAATCAAATGCAACTTTATAAATATAGCATAAAGATTCTGGAGTAAAACGAACTTGATTAGCTTCACCCCATAATAATAAGTAAAGAGCAATATCTCTGACTCTTTCTTCAGGGGATAATGCATTCATTTTAGCTTTCCATCTAATTTCAGCGGCTTCTAAAGAGTAATCTCCCTCTAATTCATTTGCTAAAGCATCAATGTCTTGACCATGTTCTTCAACTGCTTTTCTTGCTTTTTTGGATTTCTTACTGGCTTTTCTAGCCTTTTTACCTATTTTACCTAAATTCATATTAGCAAACCCAATGGAATCATCCAAATCTTGCTGAGAAGCGAAAAACCACTTCTTATAATTAGCATTATCACCACCAATATAGTCAGCATGCAAACTTAATAAAGCTTGAGCAGGAGACATACGAGATGCTCTTGAATCTAACAAAGTCATGAAATAATCAAACATATTTCTCATGGACTCTCTTTGGAAACCAAACTTATTAGCCAAATCAATAAAGATATCTTCAATATGCTCAACTTTGATTGGTGCCTGTGGATCAGCCGACCAAGCAGGATAAGGCAAGTTAGAAGATAATTGGAATTGTGTTGGATCATAGTTTCCTTGGTTTTGACCTCCATATATTGGTGTTGAAGCTCCAGATGATCTTGGATGACCATAACTCATTTGCGATGGTGTGTATTGTGTGCCATATTGGTCATAGCCCGACGTTCCAGGAGTCTGTCCACCATAACTAAAATCTGAAAATGCTTCTGGATCAGCATTGTAGCCTCCAACAGGCTGTTGATGGGGCATTTGTTGACCACCGACCATGCCGTATTGAGGATCTTGATAGCCATCCATATCATAAGGTTGCTGCTGGTATTGCATGTTTGGATCATAATAATCTGGCTGGTGTTGCTGCTGATTCAGATCATCGTATGGCTGTTGTTGGTAATAACCTTCGGTATCACCAGCCTCATGCCCTTGATGAGTCGGATCATAATAATTATGATTATTATCGTTATACGACATCTGCAAATAACAAGTTAGTAAACTATTTTCTGAAAAATTTGACTTCCTTCGGCTAACAGACTGATTGTTTGATTTGTTGCTTTTTTTGTTCATTTTTCTTCAAATGGTCTATTTTTGATCAAATCGGGTAGTTCAGAAAAATTCAAATAGCGAAAAAAACATCGAGTTTCAAAACGAGGGAATTTCCATACAAGAAGGGAAGTATAGTAGATTACCCTTAGGATATCATCAAAATAGGGATTCCAGCCTTTATAGCATTCTTTAGTATCCATACATCCATGATATCAGGTAATTCATAGTACCATAGAGTGCTAGATAGTAATTAACTTCAAGCCGAGAATGAAATGGGCTATGTGAAGAAACATACTAAAACTCACCCTTTCCTTATCAGTCCAATCAATCAAATAGAACGACTATATTGTATAAAAATATGTGTAAATATATCTATCTCTTCTCAAATATTAATGCTATTTTCCAAAAAAAAGAGTGTAAGGATCAAATCAAATGTAAATTTATCAAATCCCTGAAGTCCGCCAAATCAATCGAATCAATGTATCCCGAAAAAACAAATTTAGAAGTAACACATACAGTGATTTCAGTGTATTAAATTAAAGTAATATTAACTAAAATACAAGTAAAAACACTTAGTAAAGGTTGAAAATATAACGATAGATTAATACTTTGAACAGGAAAAAAAAAAGAAGAAAGAAAAACTGCTTAAATTAAAATACAGATGAATGTAAGGGATATAAGAGTAAAAATCAACTTCATTACCGAAAAGGTAGCTTTCTCTTTTTGACGTAGCATTTTTTTTTTCGCGTCCGTGTTTGAAATTAATCCTGAAAATAGAGTCGTCCGTAAAATACGGGTGCCTGATGTATGAGATGATCGAGGCGCAAGAGTAACTGTTATTGAGTACTCCAATAATAATGGAGCAATTAAGGCATTAATAGTAAGCATATAAAAAATGATAGTGAAATAATACAACAACTTATTGTATCAACTATAAGTTGGCACAGATACCGATTCTGGCTATTGAAGGTGATGTAGGGTGGAACTACACTCTGAGAGTAGTGGCCAAGGGCCGGATGCCAAATGAGTACGTTAGGATAATTACCATTCCTAAAGTAGCAATAGAGAATATTTCACCATATGTAATAAAATAGAGGTTCCTAAGACAAGAAGTAAACTGCAAAAGAGTTTGCCGTTTTGAGTCTGAAACGATAATTTGAAAAGGCCCGGATCAAAGTAGACCCTTTTTAGTAGGATAGTTCAGGATAGAACCAATGTGGACAGAGCGAGATCAACATGATTGTGAACTGTAGCGAGTGTGTATTCTACGATTTTGCGAGTTGTTTGGTAATCAACTCCTGCATCAAGTACGGTTACCGTAGTACGCTAAGGAAGTGCAGAACCTTGAGGTGATAAATGGTAGTATGTAGTAGTGCAGCGTCTAGAAGTAATCTTGTGTGCTCAGTAATGGTATCTTCAGTATCTCAAAAGTTGGAAATTGTTTCCATAAACTTCTAAGTACAGGAATAAGTCATCATGCCTCTTATTTAGGAAACATTATGTCTAATAAAGATATTTATTGAGCATTACACTACAGAGACAACCCTATTTAACATATGTACTACTCAGTCCAACCTAACTGGTTTAATTCTTTCCTAATATCATCTTCTTTCTTGATCTTGCTAATTTGAGTATCCTCTAAAGTGTCTCCATTTGCTTGTTTCATTTTTAATGTTTCGATCGCTCTTAACTTTTTTAATAGGGATCTGATTTTTTTCTCTTCATAGGATGCGACACCACCAAGGACCGCACCGCATTCATTAGAGGATGATTCGGTAGTGGTTGGAGGAGTTGGGGTTTGTGATTTTTCATTTTCTAGTTGTTGCTTTTTAGCTTCCCTCTTTTTTCTATTTTTAGCAGCGCTCTTTGTTTCCTTTTGAGGTGGAGGTGGGGCCGCACCTGGTACAATTCTACTTCTGCCGCTTGATGGATTAACACCAATTTGACTATTACCGTTTAAATGAGTTTGTAGCTCTTTTTGGTACAACGATGTTCTGCTAGCTGTTGCGGAAGAGTTTCTAGCATGTGGGGGACGGTAAGCGCCAGTTGGTTTTTTAGCGGACAAAGTTTCAAGGGCTTGCTTTTTAGCTAAATACTCTTTAGTTGATTCGTGCGCCACAGGTGCAGGTTCCAATTGCTTGAGATTAGGAAAGTTTTCAATTTTTTGTGGTTTCCAACTAATAGAGTATAATTCAGGGTATTCTTTTAAATAAATTAATTTACCGCTTGCGTGCCAAATCTTGCACCCATTATCGACTCTTAATCTTGGTGACGTTGTGGCAGTTAATATAAATCTACCACATGGTGACCACTCACATACAGATGTGTTTGTTGCTTCAAATGTAGTTATTTTATGAAACTTATTTTGACGATCATAGACATCAACTGTACCTTGTAAATTACCAAAACCCGCAACCAAGACGAATCTAGCATGTGGTGAATATAAAATAGTATTTCTTGGTGCCGTTGGTAACGAATGAATTGCATTACCTCTGGAATCAAAAAAAGTGGTTTCTGCTGGCATATAGCCATATATAACTGCAAATTCTCTTGCTGATGGAGACCAAGTAATGTCATGAATTGGTCCTTCCTTCTTTAAATCAATTCTTGAATCATAAGATCCAGCAATACCTAAAAGATACAAATTGGTTTCTCCATAATAGGATTTATTAGTCGTATCATGATCAGTTGATGCTAATGCTAATAATGCAGTACCCAACGAGTTCCATTTTAGTTGACATCGTTCAGCCTTGAAAAAATTTTTTGAACAGATTGGCTGGTTAAAATTCGGAACATTGTAAATCAAGACACTTGCAGGCTTACCGCTCTTTTCTGGAATAAATATAGCTACCGAAGGGTTCAATCCAGGCGAAATTTGGAAATTTTGAAACAGTAATTTTTGATCATTTATTTTATATTTATGATTTGGTTGATTGATGTTAATCTCTTCTAAATTTTCATTTATATCATAAAAATGAATCTCTCTATTGTTAAAGTTTTTAGCAAAAATTTTTTCATCTTGTGTAAATTGTGGCTTCCAACCATTCTGATGTTTGTTTGACCACTCAACAATGATTTTATTCAATTTTACATTAAAAATCTTCAAATTCTTGTTCCAAATACCACTCTCTTTATCTAATAAAATTGGCTTGCACCATAAACACAAATAGGTACCATTTGGCGAGAAATATATATCGTACACCTCCTTAATTGAAATCTTGGTTAACAATTTTGCCTTCTCCTTTGTATCTAAAACGATTACCTCGTTTGGCTGAGTGTAAGCAAAATAGGATCCGTTTGACGAATATAATGCAGCACGACATTCTTCAGTTGATTTTGGTAATGGAGTTATATCTTCATAGTCCTGTATCAAATCTATTGATTTCGGTTGACGGCCTAAAGTATTAAGATCATTAGTAAACTATATTGATGCTAAATTAGATCAAGAGAGAAAATTTTTTTCTCCTATGCTTATACTTCATATAATACGTACAAAAAAGTTCAGTAGTTGCAGACATAGTTAAAAAGAAACTGAATTGAGTCACTCCTTCAATTACTTATTTATGATATTACTGTTCTTTAATCAAGCTGAGGTAAAAGACCGAAAAAAACAGAAAAAGTTATGTAAACTTAAAATTATTGAAATTTTGTAAGTAGTAGTTTCGATGGATGGCGGTTGTTAGAAAAAATTCCAGTTATTTGGACGAACTGACAGACACAAATTATCACGTGCGACGTTGATACTGTTAACAGTTAAACTGTCGATAGATACATAGATATACAGTTAGGTAGCTATTAACTAATATATCTAGCAAATGATACAGCTCTAACTACATACCTATTCCTTGACTTCGCCAAAATTAAAATGGCCGGTCTCATTTGCGTGCTTGGTTGCACCTGTTTCACCTATCAATATCTTATAACAATTTAAACATCTAACCCTAAAGGTGGTGGTGTTTGTTGAGTAATTCTTAGACTGCAATAATTTACAGAGTTCTTTTGAATGATTGATTAAGATGTCATGTATTTTTGAGTCAATTTGCCACAATGTTTCATCATTATATTTGTCGCTTTGATCATTTGAGAGAACCGAATTTAAACTTAACAAGTCATAGTGGATTCCACTATAGATTAGTATAATGAAATCCTTGGGCTTTTTGAGCTCGTTTTCAAACTTAATAAAGTTGCCCAGTTCAATATCAAGACAATTAATTCTAATATTAAACCAGTCAGCAAAAATTCCTAGCTCAATAGCCCCACCCCACGAGTCCTTCTTCACAATCCATTTACAGTAGTCTTCGGGGGACCTGCCCAAGATTATTTCATTGTAAGTATTGGGGTTTGATTTAATATATGAATCTATTATGGATCTTAAGAACTTGGGTGACGACATTTCGTTATCTTTAAAGGAATTTGGACCATTGATTGCATACGATATCGCATTAAACAAACATGAGTTATCATCGGGGATGTTGCGAAGGATTAAGAATTTATCTATTTCTTTTATGTAAACTGAGGGTATGTTAGGATCTGGTTGCTTTTGAATACTTCGAGTTGCAGCACTCTCAGCGGGCGTACTGGGAGTATTCTTCAAACTTTCACTTTCGGAGTCCGTTCCAAATTCAACAATTAATTGTTCTCCATCCTTGATGCCGTTGCTTTCAATTGATCCTGTCATATCGTCGCATTGGATTGGTTTTGGTGGAAATCCATTCTTGACACTTATTATCTTTAATGATTCGTCATTATTATTCAATTCTGATGGCTGCTCAATCAATGCCAAAAACTCATTAAAAGGCATTGAGTCATCTGGAACGGTAACCGTTTTTGAGCCATATTTAGATTTTAATCTTAATCTCATATTTATTCCAAAAGGATGGCTTGGCCTTGTATGTTTAATCAAGCTGCAGTTGTTTTGCCTCTGCGAAGATATACGGCGATAGAGAAATTGACACAAAATTGATCACCTCTGAAGGAAAGTTCTACTCACTCCAGTACATTAGAAGTATGTATTATTAATGCAAAATTCACATAGTAACGAAGTATATAAAGGGATAAGCGGAAATATTATGCAAAAAAAAGGAAAGAGAAAAGAGTCTAGTATATGAAGTGAAAACCAAAAATAAATACAATCAACCTAATTTACAAATGAAAATGTCACGAAGAGATATAAAATAACCAAAAACTTGATCAGATGGCCATAACAATCTAACCAGTCATCTCAATTTCTCCATCAGGCCCTGCAGTTTCCCCTGATTCTTCTTCTTGCTCTTGCGTTTCGGTCGATGGAATACCAGTGATAATAGCATCTAATGTGTCCTTCTTTTGGTACTTTAGGGACTCGAGTTCGTGCTCGTTCTCTGCCTTAAACTGCTCCAATTTTTTATATTTCTCTACTGATTCTAAGAACTTCAACATGTTGACACCAGCTGCTGCTTCTGCTTCCAAACCGGTATATGGTCTCTGTTTTAATTCCTTAACCCTTCTTTTGTGCACTCTTCCCTTTACATGGCAATCCAACGCGGGCTGATTCTCATAGTATTTGGCACATTCAATACAGTAATATTGCCCCAATCCTGGTTTCGTTTCATCCAATGGTTGATTCTTCAACCTAATAATTGACTCTTTGGAGGACAAGTCGTTATAGATCAAGTCGAGATCTCTGGTTCTTCTTTTAGTTTTGTATCTCTTGACACTATATCTACCCATTTTTATAGTGATTGATGTTCTGTTAAATGTATCTTGCTGAAGAAGCTCGTATGTATGCTAGAAGGAGACACTTTTGATAGCGATGAGTAGGATTTTTTTCTGAGTGATCCTTTGGCTCGATTGTGTACTGCATACAGCTGGTTCTGAGCCGTTCTGCTCAACATAGAATCAGATCAGTCAAGGAAGAAGAGAGTAGTATTTCTGTCACATGACTTCTTGGTTGGTTTGTTGCGTAACAGATGGAAGTTTTGATCACATGACTTTGGCTACTGAAAGCAGCACCAAAATATGTACTGTGCGGGACCGTTGCAACAAGTGTTACTGCCCAGTATGTGTTGCTCAGCGGCATACTAGGATGCAGTATACATTGTGTGATAGATTATTCCACACAAGGCACTTGACACACCATATAGTGTTTGTAGAGCATCCACAATTAACAGAGTCATATGTAGAATCTACAGAGCATATCATGAAGTAAAAGGAAGTAGATACGATAACCTCTACGACGACGTACGGAGTATAGTGGACACTATACTCCATACACCATATATTATAGACGTTACATGTTCGCTATAAGTGTACAGCGCGACGCTCCGTATAAAAGTCTATTCCCGAGCGAGGATCGCTTGAATACTACTGACATATGTAGATACAATCTACTGACCACTATGACACCACTATACTGTGTAAGAAAACAGAGATATCATATCCATGATATATCACATTTCTTATGTGTTACATTCTTTAACTTGGCAACCACTTAATTAGGCACAACCAATTCGTAGCACATAAATAGAAGGCATATTTCCCTGAAATATGACTTATTGCTAATTCCCGAGCGAGATAAAGAACTTCTTAGTTTACAAAATCTATTCAAGCTCACTTGTTTAGTTAGAGTATATATATTAAAATATATATATCCCGATAACTCTAACATACTGCAATTGGGTGGAGAGCGGCGAATACGGCAGCCATTACATAATGTATTATGATCCTTTGTGCGGCCATATATTGCCATACTGTCGACATACCGCTTCGACACACCATGCAACCCTCTGTTGTACGGAGTTGCACACTGCGATTCGGACCGCGGATCGTCATGAACTTCCTTGCTGGGCCGGTCAACAAAAAGGTTGCAAGAACGGCAGTCACTCATGTCACCTGACTCAAGTTATCTTTCTTCTTCTCCCTCTCTGCCCTCGCCGGAGATAAATCTGCCTGCACATAATGTTGTTGGTTTTGTGTAATTTTCTCTCTTTTTTTCTGGTACTCTCAACATTACTAATAAGAGATTTTTTAATTTTAACTTACATCTCTTTATAATAGATTTAACCAAGCGTTGAAAAAGGTATGTGGCAATAACATCGTGCTATATCAAATAGTAATAATGTTGGATTGATACACCTGAGTCTTTGAAAACCAAGTTTTTCCAGCAGTTCCCCAAGTATTCCTAGTTAGAGTGGTTCTTACGGCGTTTTCTCATACATTTTAGGTGAAAATTTTTGATTTGTCATCATAGTGAGGAATACAGGTAGGAGGATGAAGGCGGCATGATGTGCACAAATAGTATAAATTATCCGCAATATCCATCTTTATTTGATTTGATGCTAGCAAGGGCTTATTTTCAATAAGTACTACTTTGTTGTCGTAGCAGCTATACTAACATTGTTTTAGACAAAATGGCTAGAAGACCAGCTAGATGTTACAGATACTGTAAGAACAAACCATATCCAAAATCCAGATACAACAGAGCTGTCCCAGATGCTAAAATTAGAATCTACGATTTAGGTAGAAAGAAGGCTACTGTTGATGAATTCCCATTATGTATCCACTTAGTTTCTAACGAATTAGAACAATTATCATCCGAAGCTTTAGAAGCCGCTCGTATCTGTGCTAACAAATATATCACCAAGATTTCTGGTAGAGATTCTTTCCATTTAAGAGTCAGAGTCCACCCATTCCACGTCTTACGTATCAACAAGATGTTGTCATGTGCCGGTGCGGATAGATTGCAACAAGGTATGAGAGGTGCTTGGGGTAAACCACACGGTTTAGCTGCCAGAGTTAACATTGGTCAAATTATCATGTCTGCCAGAACCAAGGACTCTAACAAAGATGTTGTTATTGAAGGTTTAAGAAGAGCTAGATACAAGTTCCCAGGTCAACAAAAGATCATTATTTCTAAGAAATGGGGTTTCACTCCATTGAACAGAGACGAGTACATTGCTAAGAAGAACAATGGTGAAGTCAAGGATGATGGTGCTTATGTTAAATTCTTAACCAAGAAAGGTAACTTAGAACAAAACTTAAGACAATTCCCAAACTACCAATACCAAGCTTAATTGATAAATTAAATTGAAGTATTGTTTAATTTGGATAATTTTTATGTTTTTTTTGTATATTTTAATATTATTACATCTTTCTTAGACTTTGTGTAAGGTATTGTACTCTAACAGCGTGGACATACTGTGGTTGGCGCTGTTCCAGCATTTCGTTGCTGGCCCACTACTGCTGTCTCAAAGGTATACTTACAGCAGATCCACACTGGTTCGTACTAGCTAGAGTTCAGGATAATGCCCTTGCGAGTCAACCTGATACAGCTAAATACCTGTTCATTTATCATTTCACGTTCATGATTAACCAAAATTTTTCAAGTGACGCGAACAAATTTCATGCTGCCACGCATTAAAGTTTGTGTTGTCCTTTTCGTTTAAATATGGACATCTATCACCTAATTTTTTAAATATTATTCTTGTTTTTTTCTTCTTTGACCTTAAATTTAATCATTTTAAGCGTATTCAAACATGTCTTTTGCTCATAAGGAAAACTCAAAAACTTTAGTTTTATTCGATGTTGATGGTACTTTAACGCCAGCTAGATTAACCATTGCTGAAGAAATGAAACAAACTTTAGAAAAGTTAAGAAAGAAGGTTGTTGTTGGATTTGTTGGAGGTTCTGACTTATCTAAACAAGTTGAACAATTAGGACCAACGGTTTTAGAAGATTTTGACTACTGTTTTTCTGAAAACGGGTTAACTGCTTACAAGTTGGGTAAAGAATTAGCCTCACAATCATTCATTAATTGGCTCGGTAACGAAAAATATAACAAGTTGGCTAAATTTATCTTAAGATACTTATCTGAAATTGATATTCCAATTAGAAGAGGTACCTTCATTGAATTCAGAAATGGTATGATTAACGTATCTCCAATTGGTAGAAACGCATCAACCTTGGAAAGAAACGAATTCGAAATTTATGACAAAGAACATAAAGTTAGAGGAAAATTAGTAGATGCTTTGAAAGAAAATTTCGCTGACTATGGTTTAACTTACTCTATTGGTGGTCAAATTTCGTTCGATGTTTTCCCAACTGGTTGGGATAAAACTTACTGTTTACAACACGTTGAAGATGAAGGCTTCGAAGAAATTCACTTCTTTGGGGATAAATCTTATGAAGGTGGTAATGATTATGAAATTTATAATGATGAAAGAACTATCGGTCATGCCGTTAACTCTCCTGATGATACTATTAGAATTTTGAACGAAATATTCAAGTTAAATTGAAGTGGTATCTCTTGGTGTTATAACTTTTGGTGTTTAATGATTATTTTTAATAGAAATATAGAAGTTTTAACAATAGATAGTGTTTTATAACTAAGAAATTATATTATAAGATAAATCGTATTATTAGATCCTACTAAGCGCTACTTCGAAGTAGTCTGTCAAATCTTAAAACTATAGAGACTTTTGGTTGCAATTAAAACAAAGTAATCGACCATAGAGTCTCCTCAGAGTTGATAATAAATATCAATTATGCACATAACACCATTATCTACGTTTATAGTAAATAGCCGAACAGTTGTCACCAGCCACAATGACTTGTTCAATTTTATCTCCGTTCAACAATTTATGACCATCCAATAGTTGTAGTCTGCTGGTCACAACATCATTAATTTTTCTAGCAAGTTCTTTTATTGATTTTTTATCATTGTTCTCCAAATCTTCTGGTTCGATTAATTTAGGTAATTGAATTGGTTTGCTGCTCTTTACTATTTTACCATTACCAAATTGCCCAAACCCATTATCACCAAATGCTAAAACATCTTTCACATAACCATGATTATTTAAAGTTATGAATAAATGATTATTTCCAACACTAATATCTTTAATACCAATTTTGGTAACCTGTTGGATATCTTCATTAAACTCACTTAAATTAGATAACGATTTAATAACTTGAGGTTGCGAACAAGTATGTAAATATCTATTGATTCCTAATTGACCTTTGATTCCATTACCAAAACAAATTAAAATGTGCTGGTCATTATTATCTTTATCATTATCAATATGTTTCAATTTGATGTAAGATGACTCATCCGCAGCATAAACTTTTTCAACCATAAGATCTTCTGGTTTACATTGAATGCAATTTCTGATAATTCTGCTATAATCTTTAATAGTTAAAATCATTTTTGGTATTGGTTGAATATCTGTTTTATAACTAATAGGTACTCCACATTCTCCATAGGTATTTTTACCCCATGTCCAAATATTAGCATTGGAATCTGAGACTATATTGTGAAATTTTCCCGTAGCAATATTCGTGAAAATTCTTGGTTTAATTGATTTTGATCCATCTTTGTAATTAATTGTTTCATTATTTAACAGTGTTAATTCAAATGGAATATTTACAGGAATTTGTTTGTTTTCTGAATATGGTGACAAACTTGGTAATCCAAACTGCCCAAAATTTCTAACATCCTCTGATGTATTAACAATAAATAAACGACCTTTCTTATTTAACATCAATAAATGATCGTCACCACTTGAAATATCGCTAACAGGTTCATTAACCTCAACTTTACCAAAATTGTTCTCCTTTACAGCCCCAAACCAATTTCTTGATTTTGATGGTGTGAAATTAGTTATCTGTTTATCTAATCTTGGTAAGTAGACAACTTCACCTTTATTGGTTAATAAATAAATAAAATCCCTTGAAATCTCAGATTTGCTAACCTTAAATGGCAATTTAATTACGTTGGGTTCCCCTTTATAAACTTGATATAATTCACCCCTGTCATTAATAACAACTAAGTAGTCATTCAAGATTTTTACATCTTTAATTAACATCCCATCAAAAAACTTTACCCTCATTGGAAATTTATTATTTTTTCCAAAAACATATAAGCCTGAAATATCTTTGGAGCATCCTAAATTGTTAATTAGTTCATCAGTTAGTTCATCAGTTAATTTACTCACTAAATAGTCAATATTCTTTGTATTTTTCGATGGATCGGATAAATCTTTAGCTTTTGTTTCATTCATATCATATGTGAATCCATGCAAAATTTTGTTCTTTATATACTCATAGTTCATGGCAATCTGATGAATAGAAATTATTGAAACCAACGCTAACACACCTACACCAACTCCTTTCAATCTTTCAAGAAACTCGAATCTTTCTCTTTCTTTCTTCTCTCGTTTTTGATATTCCTGTTGAATTAAATGTTGTTGGTACTTATACTCTGGTGATCCTGCTTCTAAATTAGTTAATCTAGGATCGCTTTCGATAGTTGAATCAATATCATTTTCACTTGGCTCTTGGTAATGTGGCATTCTTTCATGTAGCTCTGAAGACTTTGTATCAATTTTTTGTTGAGCTTTAGATTCATTGTCTAACTCATCTAAACCGCTAAAGTTATGCCCAAACAGATACTGCTTCTTATGTTTATTGAATTCTTCGATAGACTTGTACTTATTATCATCCGAATATAGCCTTATTGAGTTTAAAAAAGGTTGGGTGATGGTCCTATTACCTCTTATAATACTATTACCAACCTTATATATTCTTAGAGTATATCTAATCATTTTATTTCCTCTAATAATATAAAAATTAATCTTTGATGTTGTGATAAATTTTTATTTATTATTATTATGGGCGAGACATAAGAAATTCAAATTTGATCAGTTCTATATTTTTACTGTCGACAACTTAATAATAAACATTTCTTTCTTTATTAGATAATGTTTAAATCCGGAATATCTAATAGTATAAGAGTTATTAGACCGATTGATGTCCTTGCTACAAGAAATCTAGCTTCAATTACCAAATTTGATACTAAGAAATTCGTCCAGACGTTACAGACAAAAGGAGGGTTTACTGAGCAACAAGCTGAAACAGCAGTCAATATAGTCAATAAGGCAATTAATGATGGTATTTCATCAATAACTAAAAACCTAGTTACTAAGGAGACATTATCTTCAACGGCGTATCAACAGAAAGTGGACTTTGCTAAGTTGAAGGGTGAGCTACAAACGATGGATAAGTCTGAGTCTACTAATTTAAAAAAAGAGCAGGAAAAGCTTAGAACAGATTTAACTAATTTAAAGAACAGATTGAAGGAAGAAATAACGAAAAACCAGGCTGGTGTCCGGTTAGATTTGAATTTAGAGAAAGGTAGAATCAGAGAGGAAAGCTCAACGCATGAACTGAAAATTGAAGATACTTATACCAGAATTGATGAAGAGATTGCCAACATGCAAATGCAAATCAAGTCTGTCAAAACTCAGGTTATGCAATGGTTGATTGGGGTTTCTTCAGGTACTTTTGCTCTTTTGTTGGCATTTATCAGGTTTTTCGGTTAATATAATGGGCATTTGGTTAGATTTTTGGTTTAGTGTTTTGTTTCTATTTTTTTATTTATCATATTAATAACTTAACTGATATGGAAGCTAGTTGTTTATAGCAATAAACGTCCATAAGCATACATGGGAACTATTGATATATACCAATTGCGTTTTTGTGTAACTTTCTTTTGGTTGAGGTTGTTTACAAAATATCATACAAAGATCCAAATTAAAATAGATGATATATTTAAATTGTCAAGTTTCAATTATTCCACTAAATTAGCTTTAAGCGACAATGAATTCTTTATATAATCATGGAATAAAACAAACCCAGCTTATAACTAAAGATTTATCGACTTTTGAAAAAAATTTATCCACATCGCCGTTGTCATTGCAGGGATCAATAAGTACTTCATTAACTGCATTTAAAAAGACAATTAAAGAGTATAATGACTTGATACAACAGAACTCAAATGACAGCAATAGCACCAAGCATGAAACGAGGTTAGAAAAGTTTAACGAAGATCTACTGAATTTTACTTCCAAATTTGAAGATTTGAAAGCTCAAAGAGAAAACTTGATCCAGGAGTCAAACAAACAAGAATTGTTAGGACGTAGACATAACACTAATAATAGTCAAGCATCAGATAATCCATATACTGCCCAAAATGGGCCACAGCAGCAACAAATGTCATATCAAGAAGGCTTATATAATGAGAGAATGTCATTAGCGAGAGGTTCCCAGCAATTAGACCATATTTTAGAAATGGGCCAACAAGCATTTGAAGAGATAGTTGAACAAAATGAAACCTTGAGAAAATTGCAAGCTAAATTTGAAGAAAGTCTAATTACGTTAGGTGTGAGTCAAGGAACCATTAGAACTATTGAAAAAAGAGCAAAGCAGGACAAGTGGTTGTTTTGGGGCTGCATATTCTTTATGATAGTAACTTTTTGGTATATTTTAAAAATTTTCCGTTAAATATAAATCAAAGTAATTTTCCTTCATCGAATGTATTATTAGAAAAGTAATAAGGTATACGATTTGTGCTTTAATTAATGCACCTCAAATTTTGAAATATGCAGATTGGTATTGGGTCAATTTTGGAAAAACACTCGTCACATTGAATTTCCGTTGGATCTAACAATAGCAGATAAAAGTTTTTTTTTCTAATCCAGATTTTTTTTACTGTTAGGCCTTCTAATGAAAACTATCAAATCTATAATAATTGAAATAAATAACCTAATGGGATTGGATAACTGTAAGGATTTATTATGCGAAAATTATTGAGTTTTAAGAATGGCCTTTGACCTTTAGGCGAAGCCTTTTTCATGGTGCTAATAGATGAGCTGCTAGATCTAGACGTCATCTACAATTAATTTAATTAATACATAAGCGAATTGAATTGAATATTATGCTGGTCCTTCTAGTTGGGCAAGGTTATACTCTTATACTGTTGATCCAACATACATCCTAGTTCTGTTCTAAGTTCTCTTTGTAGTTTTTACATGATCAAAATAGCCAATATTTCGCTGTTTGGTACTGACCATGTTATTTAACTTCTAGCCATCAATAGTCAACTTAACGTGAACTATATCCTTTCTTAAATTCAGATGTGCAACCCGCATATTCATTCCTAAAAACAACTTATAATGGAAAATAAAATTACCCCCTTCACTAAAGGTTGCTAGTAGGAACATAACAATAATCAATTAAAAACTCCATCTATAACTGCACAAACGATAATTGCAGTAAACTGTTACGAAATACATTTTTCAAAGCAGATCATACGAAAGAAATATGTCAAAATCAAATGTTCAATTTCACATCTATTAAAAGTCATTCAAAATGTCAGCAACAAGTATGTGAAAGAGCTTCAAAATGATTCCCCTCATATATCATATTGCCATATTTGCTAATAATTGGTAAATAGATTTCTTAACGACATGTTCTCTTTAACTATTTACAGGTCTATTGAGTATTAGTCCTGAACTTTAATTTCCTAATTGGGCAATTAAATTGCTGATCTCTTGTTTTTTACGCAGATGTTATCTCGAACGTTGCCTAATTAGGAAAAGTAACTACATTGCAAAATGTTAATAGTATTTCCCCTGTCTATACTTTTACAGCAATGAGCTTTGAAATCTTGTAGTACTTATATAATTGTCAATCTATCCTTTCTCTGGTTCTACGTACTTTTGATACTAAGTCTTTATTAAATTTCTTTACAGGAATTTTTGTTTTCCCTCCTTGAACGATTAAAATCTTCCCTTTCAACTGTACTAATATATATATATACCCACATAGTTCTTTTGTACAGAAAAGGTTATTTTTTAAGTCAAAAGTATTAACAAGATCATTTCTATAAAAATATTAAACACATCCAACATGAAATTGTCTAGGTCTGTTTTACTTTCCTTGTTAACGAGTTGCATAGTAAAAACTTCAGCTCATGAACCTCATGAATATAGGAAAAGAAACGTACAGTATGTCACAATGGTTATGACAGTCCAGATAGGTATTTCGGAGTATTTAGCTGAGCGGTCCACTACCCAACAGACATTTGCTGTTCCCACTACTTCCTCATCCGGCAGCGACTCAAATGAAGGATTTTGGGAGCAATTATTCGGAGGTGATTCCTTCAGTGATAGCTCATCTTCTTCATCTTCAAATTACGAAACACCTACTATTTCCACTTATACCCAATCTGTTTTTACAAGCAGTTCAATTCCGTCAACATCTAGTTCTGGTTCTGGTGCGGCCGCTTATGCCGCAAAATCAAGAGGTATAACTTATTCTCCATATACCAAGAGTGGTTCATGCAAAACTGCAGCAGAAGTTCAAAGAGATTTCGAAAAATTAACTGACTTTGGTATGATTAGGTTGTATGACACAGACTGTTCTGTTGTCGAGAATGTCTTAGCTTCCATAAGTTCTTCACAAAAATTGTTTTTGGGAATTTATAATATCGACTCATCAACAATTATAAATGGTTTACAAACCATTAAGAGTGCTGTTGAGTCTTCATCCTTTGGATGGGATGCAGTTCATACTATTTCAATTGGTAATGAAAGAGTTAATGACGGTAAATCTAGTACTTCAGATATTCTAACTGCTGTTAACACTGCTAGGTCATGGTTATCATCCAACGCCAGCGGCTACTCTGGCTATGTTGTCAATGTTGACACATTAGTTGCTGTTCTTAGTCATAAAGAATTGTGTGACGTATCTGATTATCTTGCAGTTAATTCCCATCCGTATTGGGACGGTGGTGTTGAACCGTCAAATTCTGGTCCATGGTTACAACAACAAATTTCTAATTTGAAGAGCGCCTGTGGTAACAATAAAGATATTTTAATCACAGAAACTGGTTGGCCAACCAAGGGCCAGTCATATGGAAGCTGTTTCCCATCCGAAGCTAATCAGTTATCCGCAGTTGAAAGTATTGTAAATACAGTAGCTGACCAAGTTCTTATTTTTACAATGTATAACGATTATTGGAAGAATGGTGGTGCCTATGGAGTAGAGCAATATTGGGGTGTTTTCGGTGATCCAGACACCTAACATTATTAGATTTGTAATCCTATATCATTTCAAATATTTATGTACAATACTACTAATGGGTATTGTGTAGAGTTTGGTTTTCAACCATAAATGCTATATTTCACAGCCTAATTTGACAATATCAAAATGTACCCTGTCTAAGAATTTATTTATTCATGTAGGTCTATAGAAGTATGCTTTGATATTTGAAATTTGCCATATCTATTTATCTTAACGAATGTTGCCTTCTCCTTTTAAAACTTAACTCTCTGGCTACGCTACAATACTCCTCCACATATATTACCCACATACGTTGCAATAATACTACAAAATTTTGGCTAATTTGGGAATACACCCTTTAATCGTAAAAACTTTCACCTACTTTTTGAACATTTTTAAAAGGTAATTGTAGCCATCAAATATTATTTAAACTTCCTACTGAAAGCAACGACTAGCTGTTAGTATTGACTAAACTGTTGATATATGTTCAGTGTATCTCTTATACTAGTGGTGGCTTATATGCACGCCATATATTTTAGAAGGTTAACGGCGTAAAAAATCGAATAACGAGAAACAAAACATCAATAATTAAACAAAGCTTCTTTATCAACTAATCAATCAAAATCTAATCAATCATGTCTTCTGAAAGGGAAAGGAAGAAGTTGACTAATAGACTTAGCTCTCTATTTGAAGGTATATATGAGTTAACAGATGCTAACGGACAGAAAATCTCTGAAACCTTCCAGAGATTACCTTTGCGTACAGGTACTGATTATTACAAGATTGTTATGCATCCAGTCTCATTACATGGAGTGGGAAGACATATTAAAAAAGCGATGTATGAGTCAGCACAGGATTTTATTAATCAGTTAGCGCAGATTACATGGAATGCAAGGCTATATAATATGAAAGGATCCAAGATATATACTGAGGCGTTAATTTTGAACCAATATATTTTAGACAAAGTCATTCCAAAGCTATCCAGTGACAAATCTATTCCAAACCATCAGTATTTGTATTACCCAGACTTGGGTCCTTTACCTGAGGAAGACAGGCCTGCACAGCAAGAAAATGAGTACGAAGAGGAAGAGGAAGAAGAAGAGGAATATGACGATTATTCATCAAGAAGCACTAACCAGCCTACGGATCATCATTATCAAGCTCTTGTTGCAAACACTCTACTTACCAACAGGTTGAGAGAAAACTCTTCATCTCCGTTCCAATCGAAGCAGTTAGAAACTGGTATTAGAAGAGGGCGTCCTCCAATTATCGATAAACCATTCGAGTCACGTATTAAATTAATTTTAAAGCAATTAAAAAAGTTACGTGATCCAAATGATCCAAATCATCCTTTAACTACTCATTTTGAAAAATTGCCAGATCAAAGAGTTAATCCTAATTATTATCAAATTATTAGTAATCCTATTAGTTTATTTGAAATTAGAACTAAAGTCAGAACAAGAAAGTATACAACTGTTGATGAGTTTATCAGCGATTTGCATTTAATGATTCAAAATAACAAATTATATTATTCAAACGATCAATATTCTGAGGCCCTTAGGGATTGTTTGAATTTTGAAAACGAGGCAAATCATATTATAGAACAAGAATTAAGAAGAAGTGAGAAGGATTTATTAGTTGCAAGTACTTCCGGTAATGATGGTGTAATCAGAATACCATTAGATTCATTAGAGGTGAATGGATATACTTATAAAATTGGTGACTGGGTTCTTATTAACAATCTTAATGATCCTAATAAACCAACTGTTGGTCAAATATTCCGGTTATGGTCTACAGAAGATGGTGCTAAGTATACAAACGTATGCTGGTATTATCGTCCTGAGCAAACATGTCATAAGTATGACAGATTATTTTTTATCAACGAGGTTTGTAAAACCGGTCAATATCGTGATCATTTAGTTTCAGAGATTGTTGGTCCTTGCTATGTGATATTTTTAACTCGTTATCAAAAGGGAGATTTATCGGAAGGAGTAATTCCAGAAGGTTGCCCTTGGTTTATTTGTGAGTTTAGATACAATGAAAACAGCCATATCTTTAACCGTATTAGAACATGGAAAGCATGTTTACCAGATGAAATTAGAGACAAATCAGAACAGCCATTAATTCCTTTAAATGAACCACGTAAGCTAATTAAATATGAGTCACCAATTAAAGATTTACTACCACCAGGTGCTGATATAAATATGCCAATTCCTGAACCAACTCCAGGACCTAATCCAAATAGCCCTCCTATAGTTGGACTGGTTTATTTAAGAGGCCCGAGCGAAGATGATGAATTAGGTCAATATATTTCAAGTCCTAATGTCACTCGTAGCCCAGAAAATGATGATGAAATAAATAATCGTAAAGCATATATTTTCACACCAATCCTGCAGTTGAAGTTTGGTGGTGGTGCAGGTATTTCATTCCCAGTTTCACAGAGTGGAACCCACACTCCTAATGAAGAAGATAAATCTTATACTTCGAGTGTCAATAGATACAGACAGCTATTACAACAACAGCAACAACAAGTTCAGCAATATCAACAAAATAAATTATTGCAGCAGCATACAAAAAGGGCTCTTACTCCAACTTCAACGGGCACTTCTGTACAACCAACTGGCCCCGCCTATCATACTTCAACATCGGCCTACTCTACGTTGTTAAATGGAGGAGTTCTTTCGTATACAATTGTTGATGAAAGCAACAAATTAAGTGAAATAAGTGAAGAAATAAACATGAAAAGAAGGAAATTGGACGATTTAAAGCAAGTTAATGAACTTATTTGGTACAGAGCACCACCTGCTTTAGTTAGTAATAGAATCGTCAGTAATAACAATATTGAATTAGGACATTCAGCTCAATACTTAGCTTGGAAAATTAATCAACAAAGTAACTGAATTATTGTGTTAAGTTGTATTGTATAGTAAAATAGTGTTTTTAGATCAAGGTAAAATAAATTGTGAAGCTACATTTTTATTAGTGAGGAGCGATTACCGAAACTTCAATTTTCTATGACATGATAAGCAGTTTGTTCATACACTTTTTATGTAACTTAACAGGAATATGAATAAACAATTAATAGAATTTCAAGATCATTTAAAGAAATCAAAGAAAATAGTGGCATTAGTAGGAGCAGGATTATCAGTTGCTTCCGGATTACCAACATTTCGGGGATCACAAGCACTATGGAAAAATTTTAATATGATTGATCTAGCAACTCCAGATGCGTTTTACATTGATCCAGGATTAGTTTGGCAATTCTATTCATGGAGAAGAATCAATGCGTTGAAAGCTAAACCCAATAAGGGCCATATAGCCTTAGCTAAGTTATCGACTATAGAGAACTTAGACTTTATAACTATAACTCAAAACGTTGATGGATTACTGACAAGAGCAGGTCATCGCAAGGACAAATTATTTGAAATTCATGGGTCATTATTTGATTTAAGGTGTACCAGTTTTATGTGTAATTATGTTGATCACGACAATTTCAAAAATCCCTTAACTAAGGCATTATCAGATACAGAATTCGAATTTGACAGAGAGACTAGAAAACGATTGTTAGAAGAAGATTCCAAGAACTTATCACCGCAGTTCACACCAGTCAAACAAATACTGGAGAAGGACTTACCGCAATGTCCAGTTTGTAAAGATGGATCATTATTAAGACCTGGTGTTGTTTGGTTTGGTGAATCGTTACCTTTGCATATAATTGATAAAATTGACAGCTTTATTGAGCTGGGTGACAAAATTGATTTGATAATGGTGATAGGGACAAGTGGGACTGTTTATCCAGCTAATAGTTATGTTGATAGAATAAAATTGAAAGGTGGTAAAGTTGCAATATTTAATACAGACATTGAACCAAACGTGTTAGATGGTGAGGTTAAAGATACATGGGGTTTCAAAGGGGACGCTGCTGAGTTGTTACCACTAGCTTTAAAGCCATTGATTGGTGAGATATAATCATTAAGTTTAACTTATATTAGAACCTTATTTGAGATTCAAAGAATGGAAAACGGAAGGAAATAAAAATTAATAGTCTATAAAATCCCCATTTTTAAAATGCTTGTTAACAGGAGGAAATAAAAAGATAAATAATCAGCCTATATAACAGATCATGAGAGAACGCAAACTAATAAACATATTATGAAATATTATCAAGGACGGTGCCCATAAAACCAAGTATAATGGCAAACATAAATTCTACTCATTAAATAATAAATCATTTAAATATTTGTTATCATAGGTAAAGTAATCATCAGTAGCTTTGTTTAAAGATAGTACTGAATCGACAGAGGAAGTCGACTCAGAACCAATTGACAGATCATTAGTATCAAATTCAAAGTCAAAGTTATGATCTAAATTTAATGAAAGCTTCCGTTTCTTTTGTTGGTGACTAAAATCATCATTCTTATTAATAGTAGAAATATTTAATGGAACAGATGAAGTTAAAGTAAAGGATGATAGTGTAGGAATTGAACTCGTTGATTTATATTTATTCGGCTTGCAAAACAATGAATCAACATTGCTTGTTGAGCTAATAGAGCATCTGCTTCTTCTCTTTGCAATAGTTCCTTGCAACAAAGGATTATAAATTCGAATATCTTTCCGTTTGGCTGGCTTTGCTTTTTGAAATTTGGCAAAAGTATCAATGGAAGCAATTGTAACCGATGGTTTTAAAGGGGGTCTCATTGGTGAAGCCTTTGTGGTTGGGGAGTCGTCATTATAAGTAGGAGCAGTATGGTTCCTCTCAGTTGAGCAACTATCCTGTCCACAGAAGGTGAAGAACTCTTTGTCTTCAAGCAATGGGGAAGATAACCTTAGCTGCTGTGTCTGGGCTGAGATTGAATTTGATCTTTCCAGTCTAGGAGTTGAATTGCAAGTAGTATTCACTGGACAGTTTGTAGAAGCAGTACTCACAGATAGCTTACTGATAACTTGGTTGTATGATTCAATATAACAAACATCAAATTCTTCCAAAGAGTCTTCAAGATGGTTCATAATGGATGAACTATATTTAGAATATCAATTTATACGTGATAATCTAAAAGAGCAATGAAAAAAACTGGATATCTAAGCTCTTATATCTGAACGATCCAATATATAGAGTTGGAGAAACAACTATAAGGAATAATTACAGCAATAAAATGTTAAAAAAGTGCCTATGTCACTCAAAAGAAACTATAAAGCAAATAAAATAATAGAAAATAAAATGACAACACTAAGATAAGTGGTCCAGGTGGTTCTGTTTAAACACATCCAACTGACAACTTAACTTTAAAATAACCACTAAGAACAATTAGCATATGTAGAAGGGCGGTATGAATTTCCTTGCATATATCCCACATTACTAATTGCGTTAAATAAAGTCATTGATATAAGCAGACCTACAGTTTACAGGAAAAGAAGGGAAATTGATTGAAAATAAGACTATTATTACACTATTCTAACAGTTTTGATTCGAAATCTTTTCCTAAAAGGGTTAAATTCAGATAATAATTCTTGAATGGGGAAGAATGACAAATGTACGTCTACATCGAACGTATAACTACTTGATTAGACATACATACTTATCTACATCTCTACTCATCACACATAATCACAATGTTGGAGAGTCTATTTATTGCTGTTTTGTTATGTTTCATGGCATTATCCATGAGACAGAAGTTTCCGCTGCTGATATTCAGTAGAAATTTTGTTAGTTATATTTCTTTTGATATACATGTTTATAGATCTCCGTTACAGTATATGCGTATAGTAAGCGTCATATAGTTTTGTTTATCTTGTCTAGCAAACTAGATACCAAGTAAATTTAAAGTTTTTTGGTGGAGATAAATTTTATTTTTTGTTTGAAGGGTCCAACTGCTAGCCGTTTTAAGGACGCTCAATAGTAACAAAATTACCACTTATTCTTAATTATACAACTTTATGTATACAACCATTATATCAGTGGTGGAATGCCACCAGCAATCTCAAGATGGAGTATAACCAAAACTATATTATCTATAGACTATATAGTACTCCCAAGCAATCTCGAAAAGTTTCTAAATTGAGTTAGCTTCACCTTGCCAACATTCTCCCCACGGCTTGCCATAGAGTTCAAGAAATATGTAAATATAGAAGTTGTAGAGCAATGTTTCAAAAGTAAGTTAGATGACCGAAAAATAAGGGTGCGTTCAGCCGTATATATTTGGGCAGGAGCTTGTGTCCAAGCATCTGTTCATGTCCGTAGATTGCTCTTGTCCTATCCGTAATTAGACATCTTTTACTATTTTTGTACCGGGAACAATACTTTATGAGTAATTGTGATATGTATATGTTCCCTAAAATATCTTCGATATCTGTATCCATATACCTGATGCGCTCTGTACGCTCTGAGAAATAATATTGCTTTGAAGAAGAGCAATATTAAGTGCAAAACCAGTATGATTATTTAGCAATACAATTAGCCCAAAATCCTAAAATATATAGCGAATAGACGCTAACATGTTCATGCTTGCTTTTCATTGCAGTTCATGGCTCAGAACAAACAATCCTTCTTGCTTCAATTCAACGCTCTTGAGCAGAGTGGATTAGGGTGTTCTGGAACACTTTGGTGCGCCTTATTAACATAATAATTTGGGGCTCTTTCAGCCACAGTTAATATATTTCATTTTAAGAGAAATTCTAGTTATTTATATAATATATGGTACATGGTACATAAAAGAACATCCAAATTTAATCTGTATAAGATTATATCAATTTTGTTCGTCGTGTTTTGGTTCTTGTAGCAATTCTTCATCATATCTATCTAATGTAACCTTCTGTTCATCAGCAATAACAGAACCATTTTCATTAGGCAAGCCTAATACTATATTACTATCTATTAATATTTGGTTTATTAGCCACAATTTTCTCTTTTCTTTAACTGATTTCGATAGTTGACTACTAACAATTTTATTAATATTTGTAGCTGTTAATAGTTTTTGCTTCAATTTGTTATGAATGTTTATTAATTCATCAAGATCATCAACGCCATCTATATTGACGGATTCTCTGTCTATTGGCTTGGAATATTCTGAAACTATTTCTTTTGTCTTATCATTTAAATTTTGCTGAAAACTATTTTCATTATCTATCATTACCGCATCTTCCTCATCGTTTAAATATGCCTCGTATCTGTTGCTGGCTATTTTAAATTGTTTTGCATCGAATGGTAGATTATAGATCGACCCAAGCGTTCTATTTTCGTCTTTAATTGTGTCAATGAACGATTTTGAAAACCACCACGGATTCTTGAACTCGTAATCTTCTTCGATTAATGCTAAATAATCATACTCCGCTAAATTTTCATGATCTTCGACAAATGGTTCCATTTTGTTCTTTTTGACTTTGTCTTTTATTAATGCTAACGCATCCTTCGCCAGATGTAAATCATGTACCCCTTTTACATGTTTAGCCAATGCATCAGACCTAGTAAAATGTTTTTCACACTCAGGTATTGGACAAAAATATGGTTTTTCACCTGTATGCGTACGACAATGTGAAATTAGAGCAAACCTAGACGGTTGTTCTATCCCAAACCTTGGGCATCCTTCCCACTGGCACGTATAACGTACAGGAGTTGTAGGAGTTAGATGAGCCATGTGAGCTAAGTGCTTTGAATTTAAATGATCCACCAACGCTGTCAATGTCGGATACTCTCTAGCATTACAGTCAATCCATTTACAAACAAATTCGTTGGCACTATGGCTAGCTTGCTTGCTGCTAGTACCATTACTAGCGTCATTATTGTCATTACTGCTGTTGATATTTTCCGTCAGTGAGTTAGATTCATCAGCTCTCTTTGTTTCGGAATCCGCTGTTATAGGTAATACCATATTCTTTGATACACTGGGATCTTTACTTTCTGGTATTGCAGCTTCCTGTTCTACTATGTCGGACATCTTGTATCTCTTATTAAGGATATGCTAAAAGATAAATGTATTTAGTTAGATTGATGATGAATTGACTTTTAGAATAGGGAAAAGAATAAACAAAATACTTTAACTTCCCTTCATCTTCAGTAATGTAGGAATCGTCGCAATACTGAAAAAATTGAAATTCATCCTACAATAGATATGAAATATTACACAGAAATCTACGTTTAATATAGCACGTACGTTATTTAAACATAATAGACAAAATCGGTGCATGTATATTAAAATTAATAACCAAGTTTATAAATATATATAATGATAATTATTATTCTGTGATTAAACCAAATCTTCATCTAATCTAGCAGCAGGATTGGTTTCAACAAAATCTAAGGAGACTTTATGACCTAATAATTCTCTAATATTTGAAACACCATATTTGATCATGGTTGGTCTTTCTAAGGATAATCCCCAACCTAAAACTCTTAAGTTCTTTGGTAAGCCCATTGATTCTAACATTTCTGGTCTAAACATACCAGAGTTACCTATTTCGACCCATTTGCCTAAACCTTTATGATAAGCAAAAATTTCTAAGGAAGGCTCAGTGTATGGATTGTATGCAGCTTTGAATCTTAATCCATGAACGCCCATTTTACCGAAGAAATCATCCATAAAACCAATCAAATCACCTAAGGTAATATCGTAACCAGCTAAAACACCTTCGACTTGGTGGAATTCAGCCAAGTGAGTAGCATCGACTGCTTCATTACGGAAAACTCTATCAATTGAGAATAACCTTATTGGCTTTGGATCTTGAGCTAACTTATGTAGCATAGCTGATGAAATAGCAGTTGTGTGTGTTCTTAAAACCATTCTTAAAGATTCTTCTTCTTTCCAAGGATATCTATAACCAATAGAGCCATACTTACCATCTTGATGGACTTGTCTAATATTTTCCCAGTATTGTTTATCTTCAGGTTTCCCTGCTTTAACTGGATCCTTTAAGTAGAATGTATCTTGTAAATCACGAGCAGGATGTTGTTGAGGAACGAACAAAGTATCAAAGTTCCAGAAACCGGTCTCAACATATTGATTTGATGGCATTTCTGTGAAACCCATTGAGAAAAAAATTTGTCTAAACTCTTCTCTAACTTTATTCAAAGGATGTAAGGCACCAGACTGAGGAAAAACTCCTTCTGAGTTAAAATTATATGGTTTAAACTGAGCGTCCTTCCACGAGCCGCTTGTAATCATATCAGAAGTAATGTCGGTTTCATAACTCTTAATTTCTAATGAAAAGTTTTCTGCCTTTTCAACTTGATAACCAACGATTTTTGTTAACGAAATTAATTTTCTCTTTTTCAATTCTGCCAATTCTTTCTTATCAGCCAATGTTCCGGTCTGTTTAATAATCTTTAATTGTTGAACAACAGTGTCTTCTGGTAATTTGTCTACTTTAGCAACTAATCTATCTCCGTCTTTACCCAACCATTGATTTTTAAAGGCCTTTCCCTGTCCAACGGCACCAACTGCCCCTAACTTGGTCTTAATCTCACTAATAGTTAAAGAATTTAAAGATTTTAAAACTTCATCTAAAACTCTAATTTCCGGTGATCCCTCTGATAAAAATCCTTCGGCTTCCTTACTTAAAATCCATTTATCGCTTTCAATTTTTTTGAAATTAATCATCTGTTTTGCCCATAATGAGGTTAAATTTGAATGAAGAATGTTTGGGTCAATCTTAGCAAATTCTGGAATTTCTAATGTATTCTTTATACCGCCATTTTCATTGACGGTCTTTAATATGCTTAACTGTAAGTCTGACATTATCACTTAGGTTACTATATTGTAGATTCTGTGTTATCCTTATACTTAGAACCTTTACAACTTTGAAGTGATTCATCAATTCTACTTTTGTGTAATACTTTTTTTCAAGTAATATTTAGGACTATAATTTACTATTGTCCACGGTAAATATGGGCACAATAACCGACCATATCATGTGACTTTCATATATAGCCTTCGAGCAATCAATCGGTCATGTATTCCGGGAACAATTTCTTCAGCTACTAAAAAAATGATTACCATTGTAGCTTGGCCGCAAATGCGGCTGAGCAATATTCTATATCAATCATCTAAATTAATGATCTAAGAAATACGAAAAAAAGTATATAAGCAATTGAATATTCTTGCAAATCTAGCAGTTAAGATTTTATGAATCACCGATCGAGTATCGACTTTAATTTCCAATCAGCGAACTTACAATGGCTTTCACTTGCTCAGATATTATCAAGATAATCGCAGCTATTATTCTTCCACCATTGGGAGTTTTATTGGAAAGAGGACTTTCTACATCGTTGTTGCTCAATATTGTTTTGACAATATTAGGTTATATTCCAGGTATTATTCATGCATTGTATATAATATTGAAGTACTAGTGAAGCCCGAGGTTTCCTCGGGCGATACGTTGAAAACAGCCGATTGATTTTGCTGTTCATCTTCTGTGTTTGCTTTCAGATTATTGGTTTATGTTTTGCATGCTGGTTTTGCAATTGGGCATGACCTGATTGAAATTCTCTGCTATTTAATATAAAATTGGTTTATTCTTTATGTATTGCATAGTTCAAGTCTCATAATATATGTGATAGTGGTTGCTAGAATGGTAGTTTTGGCGGTCTCAACAGGTGAGTAAGAACTGGTACAATTCGACGTCCGTATGTAGAAAATCATTAATGGGAGACATTATAGTAATGATTCATGCACTTTTTAAGGATTCTGATCTTCGGATACCCCCATGATAAGACCCTACATGGATGATTACGTAATCATCTAACAGCGAGACACAGCAGTACCTTCTATACCTACCAAAGTAACTATAGCATCGAAAAACCATAGGTATAGAGAAGATTTGCACAACAATGATCAATTTGGAAATAAGTAACTTCTCAGCAATGACCATAGAGCACTGATACCAATTCTGCATTGATATTCTTGAGATGGACCGACACAATTGTGCAAGCTATATCCGTTCATCTTCGGTAATAATTTTACCTATTCTGTACTAACTTTCAATCCCTGGGCGTTATTTTGTCAGTGTGGGTATTAAACAAGTTCATTTGGTCATAATCATGCAACAATATAAGTAGATACCCTTTTGGTGGTAAGGTATTTATTATCCTGCATATAAAGTATTTATTGATATTTTTTCACCATTATTAAGAAAGCTTATATCCTCATCTCAGATGCCTTTAACATATATAGCAACTAGATAAATATTTTAATAGAACAGGTAAATATTATACAAAAGATGGCACCTCATAAGTCTTCTGAACCAAGTATAGTAGAAACTTCAGAAACTGAGCTAATCTCAGGCACCGAGTCCTTTTCGTCAGACCATTGCAATATGAATAAACAGAAAATTGGTACTACATTGTCATTAGATAATTTGTTTGCTGAGTTATCTCAAGAAACCAAAAACACTATAAATTTGAAAGAAGATGAGGACAGATTTAAGAAAATACAAAAATCTATTTCAAAGTTACCTAAAATTGAGTCAAACTTAGAGAAAAAATTAGATGAACAAATAGCTAAGAACAAAAGTGCAAAAACAGACATAATAAGAATAAACGATCCAATAACGCATATAATGTCTAAAACAAATAAAGATGGTGCAAATGATTCTGGATCAAAGTGGTTTAATATGAAGCAAACAGAGTTAACGCCAGAAGTCAAAAGAGATTTATTGGTCGTTAAACAAAGGAGTGCGCTTGATCCGAAGAGACATTATAAAAAGGATAAATGGGAAATTCCAAAATATTTTCAAATGGGTACGATAATTGAAGGTAATACCGAGTTCTATTCGGCAAGATTATCGAAACGTGAAAGAGGTAGTACATTAGTTGAAGAAATATTGAATGATAATGAATCCAAGAAATACTTTAAAAGAAAATATTCTGAAATCCAAGAATCTAAGACTAGCGGTAGAAAGAATCATTATAAGAAAGTTAAAGAAATGAGGAAGAAATTTTAAATAGGATATACTCTTTTTATGATACAGTATTTGAATTGAAATATATGATATACTCATTAATCATAATATATATTTATATATTTATGTAGATCTGAAATCAAAATTGTTAATAATTAGTATAATCCGTTTATTTACTTTAGACCGTCACTATCAGTTTTCTTCTAAGCCAGCTCTTTTAAAAACATCCAGTCTTACCAGTTCCCATAATTTCTTTTTTTCGTCTTTCGATAATTTTGCCTTTTTATTATCAACCGTCCTCAATGATTTCTTAATGTTATCAGATTTTATCTTGTATTCGTAAGCAGTTGTAGCAGCAGCAGCTAAATTAATTAAGTAGTTTCTAATTGCAATTTCTTTAAATTTAAATCTCAAAAATGTTCGACTGTCAGCAGATGTTATTGGTGATGCAATATTTTTGGGCTTCGGTGAGTTGATTTGTAGTAGACGAGACTGCTTAACGGATATTTCAGCCACAGATCTTTTAAAATTATAATCTAGATTATGTTCTTGGTACAAATCCGAAGAAAAGAGGGTATATATTAATTCCTTATCCGTTATATGTGGTTGAATTAAAACAATGTGACATAATTGGGCCAAATCCCCAACTAACTGCGGTAATGAGTTTTGAGAATACGCAAAATCTGGAACCGATGACACCACGGGCAACTGTGTCAAAATTAGCTTACACCTAGTGATATTCAAGTTCCAGTCAATTAATGACTCGGGCACATTCTGGTACTGCAAACTGGAACCTAACGAAATCTTGTATAGCTCATCTTCATCCAAATCACCATTGTCAACACTCAATCCCCTCTGCATCCTTTGCTCTAGACAATGCCTCTCATGTAGCACAATATCATTCACAAGCTGCTCAACCGTCGTCGAGATAGGTTCCGAATCTTCAGGTATCGTAGCTGTCGAACTTGAGTAGATGGAGGGCGCTGATCTAACTGACCTTTTATTTGAAGAAAACACACTGGATCCCAGCGACCTATGCAGTTGATGTGGATGTTTATAGTATTGATACTGTGTAGGCGCTGATCGTATGGAAGCAGCGCCCGACGAGGTTATCACCAGTGGTGGGAGCTGCTGATAGATAGCATTTCTTGCCGATTCCTTAAACTGAGTTGGCGCCGACAACATATACTGGCCATCTGATCTAGCAAAAGGTGTTCCGAACATTCTTTGTTATGCTTGGTGTGTCCCAAAAGAGCTGCTTTACTTTCACCTTTATTATCAACTGTTGAAGTTCTCGTTCTCATTTTGAAAATTAACGCTCTTTTTTAAATTTTTCTCATTCGCGTGATCATGAAAATCAATAGGAGATACAACAGTTTTATCAAAAGAACATTATAACAGTCTTATCTATGTATATCTTGACCATAATTTTTGGAGAATTGATGCAGTTCTGTTGATCTGCTTTTAAAGAACTTTAGAAGGATCCCTAGTTGCCAAGTTACAATTATACACTGTCTAAGGCGCCAGTTCAACTCCTAGACCTATTGCAATTCTCTCATTCACCATCCCATGGCTCAATCTACCAAAAGGGTTCTATCAGCACCTTGATGGATTGAATGCTGTGTATTTGGCTCAAATAGGACTAGTCGTTGTTTAACATTAGAAGCTACTGGCACTTTGATGGTACTGCATATAGAAGACTTTTTTCTTCCCCTTTCGTTAAAAAATGCTTTCTGCTTGCTGAGCCAGTTGATAGTATATAAAGGCAAATATAAAGGCAAGACCAATTACGTTCTTTTAGGCTAGATAGCTGTTAACTTAAGATATGTCTACCCTAGAAGAAATTAGTTCAGAAGATTTGGGGTTTAAACTTTCCACGGATGAACAGGGCATTACATTGTTTGACGAGGCGGTCGATATCCTGACAAGAGGTAGCGATGATTTAAACTTATTATCCATTGGGAATATTAATGGGTATTTTGCCGGTTCAAATATGTCATCTATTGTGTTAGATAAGGTTTCATCGATTAAGAATGAAGGAAGCAGTTCTATATTAAAAAGAATTGATGGGCTAACGAATGTGACACAATTATATTTTAATAGTGATGAAACTAAACTTTTTATTGTTGAGAATTATCAACTAAAGATTATAGATATTGAGGAATATTTTGGAGCTAATGTATTATCGGCAAGTGTGATAAAAAGCATTATCGGTATTGAATTATCTCATGTCAATGAAATCAGAATAATTGAGCCATCCCCGGTCAGTCCTAATATGATTGCAGTTCTCGATAAAGCAAACGAACTCTTCTTAATTAATAACAGTAAGCTCAGAAATGTAAATTCCAATGTTTCGGCATTTACTTGGTCTTCAGACGGCTCTACTTTGTATTACTCTGAAGCAAGTGTTATCAAAGCTGTGTCAGTTAATGGTGATAGTTTGTTTGAGATACATAACACTTTCGATGATCCTGAGGAATTTGAATTAGGGGATTTTGAGGTGATTAAAATCAAAGAATTGGATTCCAATGCTAAATGGCTTGTTGTTTATGACAGAAAAAATGCAGAATTAGATGATCATGACGTAAAGAGTTTTGTTATTGAACAAAGCAAAGATAAGTCGTTCGGCACTTATTTAGCCGATATAGCCCCTCCATATGGTTCAGCGGTTCGTTTAGCCACCTATTACATACTGTCATTGACTAGTTGGATACCAAATGAATCATTGTTTTTTGTTACTTCAGCTCTAGCCACTGATATTAATACTCTATCTGTTAAAGGAGAGGAATTCACAAAATCTATAACTCAATCAGAAGATGTAAATAGGGCCCAGTTTCCGATTGATGATGAATCAGGCGATGATATGTCTCCCGTGGGATTTGCAATAGATTTGATTGGTACTAATACTATTGTCCCTGAACCTTGTAATGGAGTTCAAGAGGCTAAAGGTACTCTACCAAGATTGTGGGCTTTGACGCACACGGGTAGACTAATTGGTTGGTGGGTGTTTGATCGAAAAGGTTTACAGAATAACTCAGTCGATTTAAACCGCCCGTTGATGTTACTTAAGCATAAGATTTCTGGTGAATGTAAATTAGGTGATCTAACCAAAGCAGCCATTAAGTCGGACATAAACATCGAGAATCCATTTGATGCTTCGAAATCTGACCTCTTTAAGTCTCCATCTTTAGTTCAAACCTCAGAAAAAGGATCTGCAGGATTTGGATCTGTTGGATTTGGATCAAAAACTTCAACTGCATCATCCAGTTTTGGTACAGCTCGCTTTGGCACTGCCAGTTTTGGCACTTCAGGCTTTGGTACCACATCTAGTACTACCTCTGGTTTTGGTCAATCTAGCTTTGGTGCAGTCTCTTTAACTAAAGGTCCAACATTTGGACAATCCAGTTTCGGTACTAGCAAACCAAGTGCTACTCAATCATCTGGAGGCAGCTCTTTTGGCAATTTTGCTAACGCTCCTTCTGGATTTTCGAGTTTGGCCAAAAATGAGTCACCTTTTGCCTCATTAGGTTCAAAAGAACCTAAAGAATCGCCATTTGCATTAAGTTCAAGTAGTCTGAAACCTAGATTATCATTTTCTACTCCTACTGAACAGAAGTCCCCATTTGGTCAAATAGAATCTACTACTTCTAAACCATCAGAATTCACCAGCACTGCAGATGACGCTAAATCATCTCCATTTTCGAATTTGAATAAAATTGAATTGGGCGTATCACCTTCGGCGACGAAGACATCAGCTTTTTCATTCGGTGAATTCTCCAACAAAGACATATTTTCCAGTACCAAGCCTGAACCAACTCCCATGGATAATGAGCAGAGTACAATTGAAAAGGAAGCTAATGATGAATCTAAAAAACCAAGCGTGAGTGACTTAAATCAAAGAATAATGCCTTTGACTAAAGAAGTTGACACTAAAGTGCCTACTGGATCAACAAAAAAAGTTATAGAACCTACGAATGAACACAATGAGGCATCTAAGACTCTATTTAGTGGCTCGTCTTTAATCGAGAATACTATATCAGGGTCTGATCAACAAATTGCTTCTGGAAAAGTTATCGCTCCTGGTAAACCAGAAGAGATATCTTTCGATAAAGACGCTGCTTTTACGTCGGGCGATAATAAGTCCACATCATTGTTTGGTCAAGAACCTAAAACACACAAACAAGAGTTCACAACTTTACATAAAGATAATGAAATTGGTGGACTATTTGGCAATAATTTAAGTAAAGATGACAAGATATCATTCAATGATAAAAAATCTGGCATATTTGGTTCTCAACTTCCTGAGCTAACTAGCCATGTTGAGAAGGAAATTAGTCATACAATAGTTAATGGTCAAGAAATTAATGAAAACGATGAGAGTGAGGAGACTCCCCACAGTTTGTTGACTGCTTCTGAAACCGAATCTGGTGAAGAGTATGATGGATCCATTAATAATGAAAATGATGCTAAATTACATGATTATATGCATTCCGCTACTTTGGACACTTATTCCTCTGAATATGGTCCTTCTAGTGAAGCCTCCAGAGAACCAGCTTCTGATAATGAAATACAAGAATTCGGAATAGATATATTTAAATCAAAATATGATCTACAGAAGAAAAATTTATTTATTTATACAACAGATAGAAAGCTTGGTGACATTGATATACTTAAACAAAATCCACGCCCTGTTGTTGAGCAGTTTTTAAGGTTTGATTGTTCCAAACCTTCAAAGCAGGTTAAGGATACTATAGTGCTGCAAAAGATCAATGAAATTTATAATCAAACAGCTGGGTATCTAACGGTATTAGATAAGAATGTCCAAATTTTAAGTAAATTTATCAATGACCACAATACTAAAGTACTTGAACATTATTCTGAAGAAACCTTGGATTATCCAGAATTTTGGAGATTATCTGCAAGTGAAGATTTAACTTCAATTTTAAATAACATAAAACCAGAAGTAGACGAATTTTTAGGCACTGCTAGAGATCAGGAATCAAATTTAGTTGAGTTGACTGAAAAGATTCAAGAGAGTCAAGTTCAAAAAGTTCAAGTAGATAAACTTTTAAGTTTGTTAGCTACATTTGCTGATGGTGCAGCCACTGTCTCATTGAAAAACCGTCCGTTGGACCTTCAGAATGAGGTGTTACAAAAACGATTACGCCAGAAGCTTAGAACCATCAAATGCTTGGAAAAGGAACTTATTAGCAAAATGATGCCATTGAAGGCAAGAGCAACTATTGATGATAAAATAATTAAGAATATAGAAAAAGTTATATATCAGATAAATGAAAATATTTTCACTCATTTGAACAATATTGATGATATATCTAAAGAAATGGAAGGTTTAGATATTGAAGACAAAGACGTGAAAACGATAACTTATAAGGAAGAGAAACCTACACCTAATGCGCTGAACTTTTCAAAATGGAATTTAAGTAAGCAATTTACTGATAGTAATCTATCGCCAAGACTTATATCAATTAAGGGTAGAAAATAGGTGATATAGTAAGTATTTGTATAGTAATTCTTAATTTAATGAATTCATAGCTAGATCAAGATTTAAAAAAGGTCTTCGCGGGCTTTATTTTGATATCAAAACAAAAAAGTACAACAAATAAACAATATACACCTAAGCTTAGAATTAATGGCAGAGTATATCGGTACTAAGGTGGCTATACCTAATGCAAGGGGCCATGGTATTTTAAGATATTATGGCCCTATTGAAGGCAAAATTGGTATATTTTGCGGGATTGAATTGATAGGGCCAATAGCAGCATCTCGAGGAAAGAATTCTGGTGCTGTAGATGGCATTCAATATTTTGAAGTGGAGCATCCAATGACTGGTCTATTCTTACCATTCGAGAGATTGAAAACAGCTAATCCACATTTATGTCAATCTAGCAGAGGCAATATATCTAGTAGCTTACCTACATCGGTCGATATTACTTATACACCTTCACCAACAAACAGAGGTTCATTAAGCTCGAGGCTTTCTAATGGTTTTAGGTCATCTCCAAGCCCATCTAATAATCCAAATCAAACTTTTGCTGTTCCGAAGCATCATTCATTAGTTGAAAAGCGAACAAGTTCTTTATCTAGCAGTAGAAGCTCACCTTTGAACTCCCCGCCCCCAACTTTTCCGTCTGGCAAATTTAAACTAGAGGAAGAGCTTCAGGAATTGAAAATAAAGTATGAAGCAAGTAAGAGAGAAATGGCTGAAAAAACTTCGATTTTAAATGAGTTAAGGGAAACAGTTACTGAGATTAAACCACTATTAGAAGAATATGAGAGAGAACTAGTCGAAAAAGATATGAAGCTACAAAAGCAGAAGAGTGATTTTGATAAAGCAAGAGAAGAATGGAGAGAGAGTTTGGACTTGATGGTTTCGAGTCAACAAGAAAATGAGTTTTTTTATGAAAATCAAATTGCAGACTTAAATACAAGGTTGCAACAGCTTTCAGTGGACTCTGTAATAAAAACCGAATCATGTATATCATCAGAAATAGTTTCCAGAGACGAAGAAATTTCTAAAATGTTAATAAAAATTGATGATTTGACTATGGAAAAAATGATGAATGGAAAAAAATCAAACGCTAAAATACTGGCACTTGAGATGGAAATAAAAGAATTAAATGAAAATTTGAAGAGTAATAATGATAGCGAAAATAAAAATGAAAGTCTTGATAATTTGAGGCACGAAAAATCTTTATTAACTAATGAATTGTTAGAATTTCAAAATGAAAATGCCGAACTTCTTGAAAAAAATAAATCTTTAGAATCTGAATTAAAAAAAATAAAATTACAATTAGAAGCCAAATGTATTAAATCAGGAAATGAATTTTCAAGTCTGATCAGATCTCACAAGCTTAATGATGATACTGATGATTTGAATGCTAGAATTATCACGCTAGAAAAGGAATTAAGTTCAATGTCGATTTTAGAGAAGACTATAGAAGATCTAAAGCATGAGTTGCAAATTAGACCAACATTTGAGGAATTAACGGAACTCCAAAAATCAATTGATGAATTAGATTCATTACATAAATTAGAATTATCGACCAAGGAACTAGAATTGAAACGTGTCTTGGATGAAAAGCTGAAGATTCAAGGAAGACTTGATGAAGTTTTAAAAATATCTGAACCTGAAGCTCCAAATGGTAAACATTCTTCAACTACGGAAATAGATCTGAAGGTGTTAGTATCGAACACTGATGTTTTACCTATCTACAAACCGAAAGCTCCATTAGATCCAAGTAGTGGAAAAGACGATTGGTGTGGCTTATGTGAAAGAGATGGCCACAGTAGTACAAATTGTCCCTATGAAAATGACATGTTTTAGATACTTAATAATGTGACTATAGACTAGCTTTAATATCATAATTTTTAGATTTCCAGAAATTAGTAATTCATACTGTTCTCTCGTAGATATATATAAACCAAAATCTGCTTAATGAAAAATAATTGTTAGATCAAGACTTCTATTTTATTTTCCTGGTTAGCCCAGTATATGATCCGCTCCCATATTGTGACAATGAATAAAAAAGAAATACATTGCAAACAATTGCATTCAATTTAAATAGACCTCTCATTCTGCTTGATTATTTTTTTCTTTTACTGGTTACAATAATATAGATCAATCTTAGTTATTTCTTTTTTATACTTGTCTTTTTCCAATATAGCTAGTAATATTATTCAGCAATATCTTTAATTAAGAACATCTATAATGCTTAGGTTGTTAATTATACTGAAAAAGGAGTGTTTTGAAATTCTGAGTCTATCGGATCTGCAGTTGTTTTATCATTATAGTTCTGGCAAAATTACTGATACAATGATTAATGGTACTGAAAAACTGCAAGACCAATTAATAATAATGAATCTTCCATTGCGAGACACTTTTTTTGTTGTATAGCACAATAATTTGACCAGAAGAGATTTAAATCCAACTTTTGCAGCTGATAAACCAAGTTTAATTAGTATTACTTGACCATAATTACTTAAATCCAGTACTGGTCACAATCGCATGTGAGTCCTTATTAAATAGTTAATCCCAATAAGGGACGCAAAATACCTTGAATTCTCTGACTTAAATACCAAGTCTATGCTGAATAGTAATACTTATGGCTAAGTCACGTCATTTAACGGTAGTTGCTCTACAGTCTTTGAATGGTCAAACGAAGACAAAGCGCTCCAAAATCTTTCCATAAAGTTTGAATTAAGACGCATAAATTTAATTTTACCAATCCAACTATCAAAATAGATTGACCCCGACAAGCTTACAAGCATCAACTTTTTGACCTTTAAGAAGACAGCTTCACCTCCAACTCAGTTATGTATTTTCTCATCTATTATAAAGTAAAGAATCATAGGACTTTTTCAAATCTATGGTTTCGGTCCAACTTTAAAATAGTGGCAACATAAAAGCGTTTGAATCAAGTGATAATATAATAATATCGTGTTCACATCTTTATAAACCAAAGAAAATAGAAAATGACTATGTAACAAAGCTATCAAAAATGATATAAGAACAAGTTAAATGTAGGTCCTCAAAAACTACGATTATTACTTGGTAACCGATTAGACACATTTGATGGCCCCTTATACAGCATTCATGGTTTGCCTTAGACTTTTAGATCTACTATTTTGATAACTTTCTAATTATATTTTCATGTTGCGGAAACATGTTCAACAAGTCCTTTTGGGCAAATAATTTAAATTCTCTAAAATCAAATCCAGGCGAAACCATGCAACTCACCAAACCATATCCACTTTCTACACTTGATCCGAAAATAACCCTCTTGGGCACGTCAAACTGAAGCACCTCACCTTTAGATACATCTTTTCCCAAAACTACTTTTTTGTATTCACCAGATGGATAGATACAATGAACAGTCAAGGGGTTTCCATCATGAAAATACCACACTTCATTTGACCAGATCTGATGAAAGTTTGATGGGTTGTCGTGCTCTAACAAAAATAAAATATTCGTATACAAAGGAACTTCAAGTCCTGTTGAAGAAGTTATTTTTCGTTCAGAAGCTCCAGTTTCTTTATAATAACCGCCTTCTGGGTGACCTTCCAACCCTAATTCTTTTATCCAATGATTAGCTGTTTTCATTGTAAGACCAACCTTTCAATATAAGAAACTCTAATAAACTATACTGCTTTGATTGAACCTGAGATATTTGTATTGCTTCTTGATCACGTGATGTTGATAGTTGAGAGTATACACAATTGCTGCAATTTTCTTACTTAGGAACGTAATATTCTTTGTTACAAACTCATAGTTGTTTGACTTAGTAGCAGCTTCCATTTCTTTCATTGACAAAAAAAATTATCTCTGGCTCTAAAAGGTCAATTTTTAAGTAATTTTGGAGAATGGTCTCACCCTTGATTTCGGCAAAAGAGAGGACACACGGGATTCTAGCACTCAAGTATTGTCCATCCTTTCTTGTTTCTTTTGAGATGACCCTTGATGTTTACTGCCTCACCCAAGTAGTAAATACGGTCACAATAAAATACTCTTCTTTGTCAATTATATATATATCTAGCCATTATTCATATCTCCATAGAAGATACCAAAAATAGACTATTATCTACTAAGAATGTTGCCATTCGTTTTCTGGTGTTAACTTTGAAGTAGGAACATCTATGGGCATTGATAGCGACGTTACAATGTAAAGATAGTAAACCAACCTATATATTGGGTATGGTATTCATATCAAGTCATCTTTTGACCTACGATTGGATTTCATGGGTGTATTCTTCTGAAGAAGTACACAGTTGAGTTAAAACTTCTTAGGACGATCAGACTTTCTTCTCTCTTGCTCAAAATGGAATACTACATCCTAATTATTTTTAGATATCATAGAACTGGAAATGTGTAATCCAAGTTGTAGATGGCCCGTGTTTCTAAAAATAGTGTACTGATATTTTAGAGTTTTACTTGTAAATTATTAACATACTTTTTTCATGCACTTAGAAATGTTGAAAGGAATGGTGAAGTACGTTTAAACGCTGCAAAAAATATTTGATCTACTTTGCAAGATTGATTGCAAACCAAATCTGAGCTGTTGGTAATTTCCACCCTTTAAATATAATTCTGATGTTCTCTTATCTAACACTTTTAATAATATTTTAGTCCTTGAATCTCCCCGTTTATCCAGAATTGTTCAACAGATTGAGAGTAGTGGTGGCAGCAAAACCCAGCTAGGGCTGAACCACTTTTTGACTATTTTGTGGAATACTTCAGAGGCCAGCACCATTGATTAAGTTATATTTATTATCCTTAAAATAACCTCTTTCCTTAAATAATAATGCAATCAAAAGACTTCTTCAGTATCATTTTCTTCTATTTCATTTTAGATCTTCGCAACTTTTTAATATTGTGGAATCCCTCTATAGAAAGTCTACCTATAATTGCGCCTAGAATATGACTCTTTTATTTAATATATTGTACTACAGGTGTAAAGATAAAATTAATTAGAAATATAAGTGAAACAATATATTACCAACAATAATAAAACTTTCATTCCTTCAGACTAACTTCCGTTGATAATAAATGCCATTTTTTTTATCACACCTAATTCATATCTAATCTCAATCCGCACCATTAAGTTTTCACTATCACTTCTAGCCATATCGATAGCATATATTGTTACTGGACAATTAGCTAGCTCATTACTTCTAAAAATTCCTAGTCTAACAATATCAAAAGTGACCCATAGCTGAGGCTCTATATCATTTTGAGAATATGATTACTGTCATAACTGGGGATGAGCAATGCAGCTAATACCACATTTTTCAGATAGTACAGCAGAGTACATGATGGATCATGTACAATAAGTAAGAGTGGTAGTTGGTGCTAGTTTATAAGATAGTGTAATTGTAACTATGGCGGAAATTGCGGCCAACGGTTAAAAAGTACACCGGGTAACCAGGAACCCCATTTGTACTTACGACAAATTAATTTTATGTTTCCGCCCACTAGTAAATATTAATAAGTTTAACGCTATATATTTTTACAGCAAGTTTACCGCTCACTATTAATAATTATATATTAATACGATTAAGCTTAATCATATATCTAAATATAAGAAATAACATGACAGAAAATACTTTTGGTAGAATTTTAAGTACAGCTGTCTACCAATGGGGCAATCACTTAGACCAAATGGTGTCTGAAGAAATTGATTCCCGTATCGAGGAGAAAGTTACAGAAAAAGTTACAGAAGCTTTGGCAAATCCTCCACCATGGTTTCATGAAGGGATCAATAGTATCAGGGAAGACTTAAGCGCTGTCAAGGAAGACTTAAGCGCTGTCAAGGAAGACTTAAGCGCTGTCAAGGAAGACTTAAGTGCTGTCAAGGAAGACTTAAGCGCTGTCAAGGAAGACTTGAATAGCTTTAAAACGGAAGTGCATACCAGATTTGATGCTTTAGAAAAAAAGGTAGATAGCGGAAATAATTTGTCAGAATACAGATATGCCTGCTTGTTGAATATGCAAAGAAGAACGTCCGGACGTAGAGCTGTCACTGTTCCTTTTTTGAATAGAGAAATTCCTCAGGATGAGTTGCCACCAATCTCATCGGTTGAGGACATTGATCGTCTAAACAAACTGGACTGCCAAAAGTACTTAAGGGCTTATAATATTCTGTATGGACACAATGAAACCATCAAGTTAAAAGAAAGATTGAGAGATGCGGTTGGTTTAGAGTCAGCACACGATGTTGAGTATTCATTTAGAGGCTTCTCCTAAGATTCTTAATCTTAATTTTATTAAGTATTCTTAATGTTGCTTTGAAAGGATCCAATATTACAGTTGGTTCCTATCTGATATAATGTTTCAGAATCAAAGTTGTTGTCATCCTACATTTTTAGCATATAAATTTTCGTGCTATCTTCATTGCTAATGTGGGTAACTCTAATGTAATTTTTTTATTTGCTTTTTTTAATTTATTTTTAATTTTGCATTATTCATGGCTATTTCATTTGTCTTGTTTTCTTGATTCCACTTTGACATGAGATGGATGGGTCGCTTTTTTCATTATGTAGGATATGGTTGATGTGGTTGGTATGGTTATAGGGTTATAGGGCTATAGGGTTTAATTAAAGAAGTATTTATTATGGTAATTTAAAATGATATATATTTATAATACCTAGCAAATTTATTTTGTAAGTTTTATAAGCAAGTTTTTGAAAATCGGCAGTTGGCTGACAGTGTCGGATGGAGAAGAAAGTTGCGGTGTTGACTGCGAAAACTACAGCCACCCTCATCGATTTTTTGTAATACAAAAGTTGCGACCTCTGATGCTTGTTTTAAAATTCTAAAACATAAGAATAAATAATTGACTATAAAAGAAAAAAGATGAAAGGATGACCAATAAGTGATTTAATTCATTAGCTATATTTGCAAGAACCATGGTTGGTTAATTGTGATATAGTTGTGAAGTCTTATAAAACATGTAATTCTTCAACGTTCTGTATTTGCGAAAAAAAAAACTTCTGATTGAACCTATATGGCCATATGGATGTTTTATTCTTTTGACACATGAGAACTAGTGTGCTGTAAATTCACTCACTACTACATAAAAGTTCAGTAAGAAATACTGAATAGCATTTGCTTACCAGGGTAAGGGGCGTATACTGCTTCATATAAAGAATATTTTTCTTATGAATATATGTAATCAATATGTACTTTAATGAAAATATATGAAGCTGAGAGAGTTTAACTACCAACCAGAATTTAAATAAATCATTCTTCAATTAGACCTATATAAGATGGTGATCACTTTATAGGCAAGGTCATATTCTCCAATATCCAATAGAGGTCGAAGTAACCGTTAGCAGTGAATTTCAATCTGCAGCTGCTGTCCTTCTGTCTGTTTTTCCCAATGAGGTAGAAATGAGTTATACTTTCAGCCATTCATTTTCATATTGAAGCTGACTTAACCTTTCTTAAGATGCCGTCCTTTACAAGGGTGGAGGGGATATTTGCTGCAGGAATTAGTGATTGAACACATCCTTCATTGTATTAACTGAGTTCCCAAAAGAGAAAAAATAATGAAGGTAAACTTTTGAATTAGATCAGTTTCAAGACATTTAACGAGACCAATCTCCCAACCCAATGTACAAAATAAATAAATTCCTCATAGATAAGCCTGCCATATTTATCTCAATATTGAGTTCTACTTTTGTAAGTGCTAAGCTGCAACTACTTCGGATGTAAGAGAGCCTAACTCACCAAGTTAGATTGAGATCAAGCTGAAATTAGGAAATCAGCTATGCTTCCTCTAAAAGGTATCTCACCGGATAACAATTATTTAAGAGTATTTGTTCGAAATGAGTACAGATCATTGTTTAAGTGCTCGTAAAAGGAATTGAAAATTATGAAGAAATTATGTCAAAAAGTTTGACCTAGTTGACGGAAAGGTTTACAGTTATTATTATTAAATCTTTTAGAACTGAACTTGTTACTAAATCTTTGATATTGAGACTTTCTTAATTAATGGAAAAAGGTCAAAACTTCGAGAAAACAAAGTATCATTTCCAAACGCTTCATTATAAAAATACTCATTATTCATGGTGATTTGTTCAATAAATTTAGCTAGGATATTAGTATTCTAGAACTGTAAGAGTTACACTAATGTTGTGATTCTAGAATAAATTTTAATTACTATAATTAAGTGGCTATGCAATAAATATTCCCTTTTTCGAATTTTGATTCAAGTAAGTATAAGCATACATTCTGAGGCTACTCTTACTACACTAATTATGGTTAAAACTAGTGAGAATTTGGTTAAACCCAACAAAATATATAAAGTCTTCTCAAACCAGATTCAACTCTTCCCTCTTGTTAAATTTAAGGTTTGAGTATTTTTATAAACATTTTTCTTAGTTTTGTATGATCCTTTATAAATCTCTGGGAATTCTTTGGCATATTCAAAAAAATTCCATTCTCTACCTTGCCAATTCAGTTCAACAGTTTTTTCGCCATTCTCTTGTAAAGTTGGAGCTATTTGTTCATTTTGCTGCCACACTCTCATAACATTTCCTCCCATTAACATTTGAATTTGCTCATCTGTAGCATTGGTCGCCTCCATAATTCTATAGATTAGGTCAGGGTATTTGGAAACGTCCTCTAAGCCCTTCGGTCCCTCAGGAATTCCATCAAAGTCTGATCCAAAACCAACATGCTCCCATCCTATTAAACCCACTACATGCAAGATATGCTTAACCGCGTCATCAATTGTTGCAGTTCCATCCTTATTTCTACTAATGAAAATTGGAAAAAAGTTTATACAAATCACACCTCCATTCTCTTTTAGTTTTAACAAAACATCATCTCTAACATTTCTTTCATTGGAAGTGACCGCAAATGCAGATGAATGAGAGAAAATTACTGGAGATTTGGAAATTCGTAACGTGTCTAACATTGTTTGATAACTAACATGAGATAGATCAACCATTATTCCCAACCTATTCATCTCTTTTATACATAGTTCACCATATTCAGTTAATCCTTTATCTGGATATCCGGCAACAACAGAGGAAGCAGCAGTTGCAAAAGGATTATCACAATTATGAGTTAATGTAATATACCGAACTCCCAACTCAAAGTATCTCCTTAAAACACCTAAGGATGAGTCAACTTGATGCAAGCCTTCCACTCCCATTGAAATGGCAATCCTTCCATCCAAATATGCTTGCATTGCTTGGGTTGAAGTAGTGACAATGTTTAAATAGTTGGAGTAGGCATCAGCCAATCTTTTCACAACATCAATTTGCTCAATGGTATCTCTAACGGCGCTATTTGGTTTGTTAAAGTCCTGATAGAGGTAGTCATCATCTTTACATTCTATGAAGCAGCTGAAAAATTGGACACCCACTTTCCCCTTCTTGAGTTTCCCCATGTCTGTATGAGACATCAATTCTCCATCAAAGCTGAACTTGTTGTCAGATTCAAACTCATTATGCAACTGAGTTCTTAGTAAATATGGAAAATCATTATGGGTATCGACTATTGGAACCGTTTCGCATAATTTTTCCAATCTTTGTTTATATTCACTTTGATCTTCTTTCACTGTTACTCTCATTACTGACAGGACCACATCTAAAAGGAATATGCAATCATTTCCACACACACATATAGATATATATATATATATATATATGTGTCTATATTCTCAAGTCTAGTGTTGGATGTTCATCCTGGCGGTTATCTCGAACCGACCAGCGACTACTTAAATAGGAAACCTTTAAGCTCCCAGAAGGCTAAAAGAAGAATATGTTTACCAGCAGCTGAAACAAATGCGATCTTCGAACCACTGAACGATCCTATTCATATAATGGCTAAAAAAGAACTTTGATGATAGGCTCTGCGGATCGTACTTTCTCATTAAGGAAAATGTTTAAGCGCACGATAAGCGACAATACTTGATGAAAAAAAATATCAAAAGGAAATTACTGATAAATCTAGAATCAAGGTAATGAAAAAAAGATATAAATGAGTAAGTAATCTTAAATAAACATTCAAAGTTGTCTCTATGAATTTATTTTTCTAGAAATTTTTAATAATCATAAAAAATTTCATTTTTATTTTTCACGATGTCGACTGATAAAACAACTTCTTTCATAGTTCAAGTTGATCTGGAAGAACAACTTGTGAGAGAGAAATTTGATCCACTATCCGGGGTCAAAAGGGGATTGAAAACTCGTCATATATCAATGATGGCACTTGCTGGTATTATAGGACCTGGAGTTTTTATTGGTATGGGTAGTGCGTTGCACCAAGGTGGACCAGTTGGCTTGATAGTTGGGTTCAGTATTGTTGGTATTTTAGTCTTGACGATGATGAGTTGTATAGGTGAGATGAATGCCGTTTTTGATTTTAATTTTAATACGCATGCTTCCCTTTGGGTTGATCCAGCATTCGGTGCCGCAGTTGGGTGGTGCTATGTATTCTTGTGGGTGTGCAACATAATAGCTGAATATGTTTCTGCGACTTCCGTATTGACTTTCTATAGTGACAAAGTGCCAATATATGGCTACTATCTAATTTGTTGGTTTGTCTTTTCAATTTATCAGATGTTTGGTGTTGATGTTTTTGGTGAAGTTGAATATATCTTAGCTTTTATTAAATTGTTATTCATTAGTGGGTTTTACCTTTTTGCAATCATATATGCAGCAGGAGGTATACAAGGACATTCACCGGGAAACCCTTTCAAAGACTATCCATTGGCACATGGTTTCAAGGGTATTGCTAATTCATTCGTATATGCCGGCATTTTCTACACTGGTATTGAAAGTCTTTCTATTACATTTCAGGAACTGAAGGATGTTAGGAAATCAGTTAAACTGGCAGTGAGACAGTCAACTTTCCGTGTTTTTTACGTCTACTTTGGTATGTCAATTGCTTATGGTTTATGTGTTCCTTGGAATGACGAAAATTTGTCTTCCTCAAACAAGACAATGAAGTCACCAATGACAATTGCATTAGTGAACGCGGGATGGAAAAATGCAGGCTATTACGTTACCACTATAGTATTTATAACATGTTTGTCCTCAATTAATAGTGCAATTTATTTTTGCTCTAGATCTTTGTTTAAATTGGCAATTGATGGTTATGCTCCAAGTGTATTCAAGAAAGTTACTAAACGAGGTGTTCCTTGGGTAGCTACACATACCGTTCATATATTCGGTTTCTTATCATTATTAGCTATGGATAGTGGATCGGCTGCTGCATACAGTTATATTGTGAATTTGGCAGGTGTCTGTGCTTTCATTGTTTGGACTGCTATTGTCTACACTCATTTAAGGTTCAGAAAAGGTTGGATCAAGCAAGGAAGGTCCATCAATGAATTATATTATAAGGCTCCATATTATCCAATAACTAACACTATCGCTATCATCCTTGGCGTCATGCTATGTTTGGTCCAAGGGTGGGCTGTTTTTGTTCCATTTTCTGCTGGAGATTTTGTAGATGTTTACATTATGTTGCCAATCTTCTTCATTCTTTGGGCTGGTTTCAAGTTTTTCTTAAAGAGCAAGTGGGTCAAATATGAAGATATGGATTTCATAACTGGTAGCAGAGCTACGGAAACTATATATATAGATTCGCTGAATGTACTGGATATAGATTCCACTGACGGGGGTGAGAAGTCAAAGTCTTGGTTCAAGAGTATTTGGAATAGCATTTGATTATTACTGGTTCGAAGGCTTTATCTACAAGTAGCTAATGTTTACTGATATAACTTTGATTTAATTTGTATTTATAATAATATATATTCTGTGAATGTTTTGAAATTTCTATGTAGATAATTTAGTCAATCTTTTAACTACCTAGGATAGCATATATTCGGTTCTGATTCAGATATCAAAAAACGGACTGCTACACAATAGTATTTCCACTAATTCGTAGAAATTCTTTCATATTGACTTCTTCCACTGAAAACTTAGATGAATATGTAGTATAGAGTTATTATTCTGTCTTATGCCGCAAAATTTAAAACCTTGTAAAATATTGAGTCACCACTGCTAAATTTAGATCCATTAACATAAATTATCTAAATAATTAACCTGAAATTTTATTAAAATGAGTTCAAAATGTCTGAATTAATAAAACCTAGCTGGGTATTATAGTAACACGTATCCTTGGAGTCTCCAGCCCCCTTAAAACATTTTACTGGTTTAAAAATATAAAAGGAGATAAAAATAAGACAACTTGAATAATCAACCGAAAATAGAATTGAGTCAATTATTATTGGTTAACTATTGGCAGCCATTCATGAACTCAACGTCCAATATTTAATCTCCATCCAAATTTTTTAGTTATGTCAAACCAATTAATGCATAATGTACCGTTGTTATTAAGCTTCCAAACCTCTTCAAGAACTAACTGAACCTTTTTGATATTATCAAATTCGTAATGCAACATTAACTTTTTGATTTTAATCTGTACTTCCTGTCTATCTTTTTTGGTTACTGAGTTTAACCCCGCGACTAGTAAGGGAAAACAAAGTGACAGCTTCACTGAAGTTTCTACTAATATATCTAAACGTTTGTTAATTTCATATAACAAAAGCTGAATTTCAGGCACGGCCGGAGGTAATCTTCTAATAGTTTGTTTTATATATATAAGAATAGTCATTTGGTAAATCTCGAACATTTGTAAATGATTTTCCATTTCATCATTTTCATTTAAAATTTTGAAGTCAGAGGGATCTGGTTTGGCATTCTTTACGAGTAGTTCCAATTCACTAGCTTTCATGAAGATGGAGTTTAGATTTTCGCAGTGTAATTGGCTATCAATAATGCTATTCGCCAATGTCTTTGATTCAACTATTAGATTTATGACATTACCAAGAATCAATATTAATGGTCTTATACATCCTTGTAATGGGTCTACAAAACCGCTGTTGTCATCCATATTAAAAATATTGTAATATTCATAGACAGGATAGTATGTCCCATTTTCGTTTGATTGAGATGCCAAAATATCAAAGTAAGCAAAATTCTCAGCAAGAAGTTTACCTTCTAGAGAAAATCCCTTTAATATGCTAAACCCTCCCATTTTATTGATCAAATCATAACCGTTGGTCAAAAATTTTGACCAAGCATTGGTATCTCCAGTTGTGATTTCAATACACATCAATATCAAATAACATGTTAGCGATTTAATAAATTCATCCTTGCAATCGAGACGTTTCTTCTTAAGTTCCTTCAAAACTGTATTAATAAATTCCATTCCTGAAGTTTTAGCAAGAATTTGATCAGATCTATAATTCTTGAAAATACAGCCCCAAGAGATTAAGCAGTAGAGTACACATACGTCTTCCATGGCCATCGGTAAGAAAACTTTTAGAAAATAATTCAACTGTTTCGGTACAACCGATATTGAATCGGCAACAAAATTACAATAGTAATCAAAATACTCGTTCTCTATATCCTTTAGTTTTATTGGTAATGGATGACTTGGCGTTTTGTATATGGGGAAAAAATGTAGCGATAGAGGGGCTGGAAGCTCTACTGGCGAAAACAGACCAACTAACCTTGGTGATAGTGCAATATCCGTATAGTCAAGAAAATGACAATAATTTATCGACAGATCACCCAGCTCATTATCATAAAATTGGTTCATTTCTAATTCTAAGGGACTGGGAGAGAAGGGCCGAATATCAATATATTTAGTATTCGATTTTGACTCTCTAGAAAGACTATCAGATGAATTCCATTGAAAGTCAGAAGTCAGAATAGATGTCGCATCTGCATTCTGCTTTGATATGGGAAGAGGTGGATTCTCAGAATCAAACACAACAAATCTAATCTTATTTCTTCTATTATTTAGACGCTCCGCTCCTTCCTGTGGCCATTTACAATCTTCATTTCTTTTTGTACATAGTCCACACTTTGGTTTCATTTGATCACATTTCTTCCTATGCATGAGTTAGTACAGAAATCCGAACGAATTAATAGATCTGAATTTTTTTGTCATACTACTCACTTTTTTCTTTTACACTTCAAGCATCCTAACCTAGATCTCGTATACTTTTTCTTTATGGGACTTTCCATCGCAGCATTTCGTAATAACCACTTTAATAGGTAATCTTTCCTGAATACTATTTAGTGAGTTATCCGTTGAATATTAGATGACTAGTGTGTTTGATCTCGTTCTGAAAAACACCTCGCTTAGTTAATTCCTAACCTATATAGATATGGTGATGCGATTACATAGGGATAAAATCAGTACACCAATAATATGCATTTATCTTATCATTGATTGGGAATGAACATCCAAACATCAAAATTGTAGATGGCTCCCAATTTGTCCTGCTCCAAAACCTATTTAGATTAATTGAAGCTTTAAGGCAGTAAAATCAAATCTAATTTTTACTTGCTCGAATATATTTATGTTATAAAGAAGTAATATTATTTAAATTCATGTGAAGAAAAGCACTGTTATAAATAAACAATAAGTTTAGAACATTGTTGAATAGAAGGCAAAGTCAATATACGTTCTCCCATTAACATCTTTAAAAAGTTTTCCTCATGTATTAGAATGATGTCCATTAGCCGCCCTGCCAAGATATCTTGAAGCGCAAACCCAGCTTGCAAACTTCATCGCTAACTAGCAATACTTATTATTCATATACTAACTTTCCACAATTTCAAGTATATCAAGAATTTTAAAACTTTCAGCTATTGAAATGACACATTCATACCATACTTAACTTGTACTTCTTTGAATGGTAGAAGTTAAATACTTTTTTTTGGAATAATCTACGTTGTACTTAATCAGCATCTATATGCCAGCCTGATGACAGCTCTTTTGTATATAGAGTGAGAAAATTATTCCCTAAGGCAGCATCAACTTACTGGTTGACCTTTTTCTTAATCTGATCAATCTCCAATTTTTAAAGCAAAGCATTTTATAAATTTATCTTACACAAATCATTTTTGTATGATATGGCAAAAAGTAGCTTATAAAGTAATATATTTGTTGAAAAACTGAACGCAGGCACCTTTTTGAACCATGAATTACTTTAATGAATCAGGATGATAAGTGAACTTTAGCGCTAATGGATCCTCTTGCTCAGTCCATTATACATAGAGTCAAATATTTATAAGAAGCTTGAAGGCTGGATTATGTTGAGAAATGACGGTTGGTAAATTTTATATAGACGGAACTGATTTATATAGAAGGAAACCTCTATATATTCAACTTTGGTTTGTTTATGGAAATATTATTACTGGATCAGTTTAATCGGGCTCAAATTCTGATCTCAGTGGTAGAATCACGGATAAGAACTAACCTACCTTCAAGTCAATAAAGCTAAACAGCTACATGAACTACCAAAGCCATCACATGAAGAGCTTCTTCTTTTAAAGAAAAATACGCAAATGTTTACGAAATCCAAGTTCTCAAAGATTTTTGCAGAAAGTTCATAAAGTTTTAAATATCTAAACTTTGACAGTGTAGGCAGCTATTATGTTCAAATGATGATAGAACAGGTTTAACATCCAATTTCATTTTACTCTGAACGCTCCTATTCTTTTATTAGCAGCAAATAATTTATTATCTATCATCAGTTCTTTACTTAGAATTAAACATTTGAAGAATAGATGAGCAAAAATTAACAAACTTATATCAAAGAGTTTAATAATAATGACAGTGCTCTCACATCAAAACTCTGTTGAGTAAGATTCTTAATATATACCAAATTCAAATATCCAAATATCAAAGAAGCCAGTTATTCATTTCTTAAATTGGAAGCTTTATTGAACAATAGTTAATTGTTATATATATTGTCCATATTAAAATGACTTGTTTTAGATTATTAATTGATTTTCTTTTTATTTGCTTCGTTATGTTCTTTAAGTTCGGATATGTGTTACCTACGTTTTCGGAAATATGTCATATTGATCGATGGATATTTCATCTTTAATACTCTGGGGTATACAAAGCCGAATTCCTCCGAATACTTCAATGGCATCTTCGGAGTGACTGACTATTTCAGATAGCAATTACAAGTTTTGACAAATATTGCCTTAATTGTTCTCATATAATTCTTATACATTTTATTTAATTTTAATTACAATTTTACAGGTATGACTACCACCACTGTCTTTGTTTCTGGCGCAACCGGCTTTATTGCTCAACATATTGTTACCACTTTACTTGAAAAGGGATATAGTGTTGTCGGGTCAGTTAGATCAGCTGAGAAGGGTGCCAACTTGAATAAGTTATTAAATTCAGATAAATTTACTTATGAGGTAGTCAAGGCCCTTGAGGAAGAGGGAGCTTTTGATGAAGCTTTAAGAAGGCATCCGGAGGTGACAGTATTCTTACATACAGCATCTCCATTTCACTTCAACACTAGCGATCCGGAGAGAGACTTATTGATACCAGCAGTTCATGGTACTCAAAACGCTTTGAAAGCTATTCAAAAATATGGACCGCAAATTAAGAGAGTGGTGATTACATCTTCTTATGCAGCAATGGTCTCAATGGAGAGCGATATGAATGGGGAGTATACGGCTGATGAATCATCGTGGAATGATATAACCTGGGAAATAGCCACCAAAGACCCAATTGCAGGTTACTATGGTTCTAAAACCTTTGCAGAAAGAGCTGCTTGGGACTTTGTTGAAAAAGAGAGGCCAGGATTCATTTTGTCCACCGTCAATCCAGTGTTCGTTTTTGGTCCGCAAGCATTTTCTGACCAAGCCAAGGGCACATTAAACACTTCTTCCGAAATTATTAACCAGGTGCTTAAACTGAAGCCTGGCCAACCGTTCCCTGATTATAAAGGTAATTATATCGATGTCAGAGACGTTGCTTTGGCTCATATTTCTGCTTTTGAGAAGGAAGAAGCCAAAAATCAAAGATTGTTCACTACAAACGGTAGATTTACGACTCATACTATCTTGACTATTTTGCATTCCAAATTTCCGCAATTGTCAGAGCAACTTCCAGCTGCTGATTTAGATTCTCTCAAAGAATACTCAAATAATGTGTGTAAAATCAACAATGATAAGACTAGAAGTATTTTAGGTTTTGAGTTTATTAATTTAGAGAAGTCAGTAGTTGACAGTGTTCAACAAATTTTAGATGCTAATAAGTAAAGATACTATTATATTGAGGAATCTATTTGAATAGCTTATATAGTTTTGGAACATTAGTTGACTGGTTGACTTTTTTTCTGTTTATTGCTTTGAATATCTTTGGTAATTATTGGCGGTCTTATTATTCATAGTCGTTAAAAGTTATCTTTGTCTAGTTTGATTTTTGTGTATGTGACTTTGTAAGTTCTAATAACCCTTTATAGAAGCAAGACAGTATTAGATGATTATGTACTAAATAGAGTCAATCAATACATTTTCAACTAATGAAGGTTCTGTAAAATTTAGTTTATCACTTTCAAGCTGTCATTTTTCTATTATTGAAATGCAAGTGATCCGTGGTTGGATTCAAAAACTCATACATAACCGAAACAAAAAACTCTTGTTACAATGAAACTAAGGATAGATAAGTAATCACAAATGATTTACTGGTCCAAAAGTTGCTGAAAGTGATTACAGTACAGAAAGCACAAAAAATGTTCTATGTTCCGATAAACGGGAAACATATCTCTACACTAATTTCCATAAAAGCAATGAGATGCTATGACTAGTATTTGGACCCTAGTGGCGCCACTAGCTTAACAAGAATGGCCTGGTTTGGCTACCTTAACACCGATATTTCTAGGATCGCCACAACGGAGACGTTCACTGTTATAGTCAATCTTAATAGAACGTATTCAAACTGCGCAATGACATCTATGTGTTAAGGATCATCCATTAAGTTGTGTGTTTCAAAACTTCATTTTCCCCATTAGCCCATTGTCTAGTGATATCTATACATATAAGTGGGGGTATCTCTAATTAAAACAGTCCTTTCAGATTTTGCAAGTTTTTCTTGCTGTAAGTTTGACTTGATAAAATTTAGGGAATGACACATGCTCAATACTTATTTTCTTATGTAAAAATCTTCCTTCTGAAATTACAAGCGTTTATTGAGTACTGATTTCATATACGATGAATGGTAGTGCCTGTTATTTGCATATGGGACTCGATTGGTTCCATTTCAAATAGAATTAATGTTAAATTACCATTCTGTGCAAACGAATCTATTATTATCTTTTAATGTTCCACCTCCTGCAGTAAGTAAAGTTTCAAGAACTAGCCGTTCTGAAATAATTTTCAGTCATATTCAATAAGCTATGGTTACCTAAACAGTCTCCATGATCATTAAAAACGTAAGTATTCCTGACTTTTTAATCCTTTAGGATTAGATCTAATTGATATCATGTCTAGTAATCGTAATGTAACCTGTTCCAAATGTCATCACTCATGCTTGCGAAACCACGTAATCGCGCAATCCTCCTTTAATATTAGATTATAATTACTATAATTTAATAGTTTTGGAATCTTCATCTACCATACGTTGAAAAATAAGTTTTTTGGAAACCAAGCAGGCGATGAGTAATAACTTTGGTAAATTGCAACATTGGACTACAAGGGTTCCCATATTGAGGAGCCTATTTTCCCATATTTTTATTTGAATTGCTGCTGCTGAGATATCCACAGTAGTTAATTTTTCCTTCACTGAATCGCTAAAAACCTCATCATAAGTTGAAGGTCAGGCTAAGAAGAATGCATGAGTCGCAGTATGTTTCTAAATTTACATCCATATTCACGTTTGTAGGTCTATACACTCTTTGGATTTGCAACATACTTGATTGGTTTTTACTGTTGTTTTAAAACTTGATGACATTGGATGTCAGCCACGTACACTATATAAGATTATCAAATAATTTTGTGTTGAATTGGGAATTTTTGCCATTGGATTAACGCATTCCACAATACAGAATGAATCGAGTTATTATTGCTTTTTCCAAATTCAGTGATTTGAAATAATATGTCCCATGTACAGTATTCCCAGAAGTCTGAAGGAAAAACAGTAGTTGCATTTCTTCTAGTCTTAATTTTTGTCCAATGATTGGTGAATAGTTGGAAGTAAATGTTCTCTTTTTATGGTGTCATTTGATGTAGAATGGAGCCACAAAGTAACCTAAATAATACTTAAATGTACGTAGAGAATTATAAACCATTTGGAGGAACAAAATGAGACCGCTTGAACGAATACATTATTAGTTTGTTTTCGAAGCTGGATAATAGAGCCTTCCTTCTGAAATGGCATTTTTCGCAACTAAGAGGCCAGAGACAAGTAGTAATCTATTCTACAAGGTTTTGAAAATCTGTCACATCATTTTATTAAGTATTATATTAATCTAAAAACCAGTTAGATATTAAATTTGCTGTTTGACTCATTTATCATTAGAATGAAAATGAAAATATAGATAATCAAACGTGTTCAACTTCAGCTTTGTGATCTTCAACAAGGCCGACCTCTTGAGCAAAAGTGCTAGTGGGCTTCCATTTAGAAGAAAGACGTGGTGAAGTTTCTTCCATCATACGGTCGACTTGTTCAAGAGATAAACCTTTAGTCTCAGGAACTAAAAAGTAAGCGTAAATAATACATAATCCACACAAAGCACCCCAGATGAAGAAAACTTTTGAACCTAAGTTACCCTTATCTTGATTAACCATATATGGTGTGATAACGGCGATAATACAGTTCCACAACCAATTGGAAGCAGTAGATAAAGCAACACCTCTTGAACGGATAGGTAATGGGAAAATTTCACCAATGACAACCCAAGCGCCTGGACCCCAAGTTGATGCAAAGAAGAAAATGTAAATACAAATGAATGAGATAACGGCTTTCATCGCATTAGTATTATCAGGAGCGACTGTTCCCACAATACCAGCAATCATCTCACAGATAAACATACCAAGAGCACCCCAGACCAATAAAGGACGGCGACCAAATTTTTCAATTGTCCAGAACGAAATTGGGGTTGAGCAAACGTTAACTAAGGTTGTAATCAAACCGATTAAGAAAGGATTATTGATTGTTCCTAACTCCTGGAAGAAAGTGGTACCAAAGTAAAAGATGAAGTTAACACCAGTCCACTGTTGCATCATTTGTAAAGAGGTACCGAGAATTGTTCTTCTAAGATTACTAGCCGGATTTCTCAATCCTCCTGTAAAACATGCGAACCAAGAACCTAAATAGCTGTCTTGTGGAATAAGTCTCTTCTCAATCTCATTGTTTGCAACAATTTCGGCGAGCTCATCGCTAATGTACGGAGAATCCTCCGGTTGACCACGCAATCTTGCAAGAACATGTCTAGCCATTTCCAAATTTTCCTTTTTAACAAAATAACGTGGAGATTCTGGAAGAGTGAAAAGACCGATAGCTAAGATCAAAGCCCAAAGAATTTGAATAGAAATAGGAATTCTGTAAGAACCACTGTCGTTACGATCTTGGGTACCGTAACAAACACAAGAGGCTAAAAGTAAACCAATGGTAATACAAAATTGATAACCAGACACTATAGCACCACGGACCTTTCTTGGTGCAATTTCTGACATATAAAGAATGATAATTGCCGAAACAAAACCTACACCGAAACCTGCAACCAAACGACCGGCCACTAATAAACCAAGAGATGAAGATGCAGTTTGAAGAGCAACACCAACCATAAAAACTGCACATCCACAGATAACTGTAATCCTACGCCCAATAAAGTCAGCAAGGTCACCAGCAATAAGCGCACCGAAGAAAGTACCAGCAGAAAGAATACTGGTGATAAGAGATTTTTTCCATGCTGGGAGTTCAGTATGCCCAGGTGCAAAAACACTCAAGAAGTAATCCATACCCATAACACCACCGATATATCCTGAGTCATATCCAAAAAAAATACCACCAAAAGCAGCGAAAGCACACATGAGGTATGCTTTGAATGTTACTGGCGCTTCCACGCGCTCTGTGTCGTTAGTACCGATAACAACACGTTCTTTAGTTTCAATCGCTTTAGCAGAAATTTCCTCACTAGAAGACATTATGAGATGATATTTAAAAACTGTAGATTCTACTGTAAGAAATTTTGTTTTTCCTGGAGCATATGTGGATATTTATACCTCAGCTCAATGTTCATATTTTCTACCGTTAAGTAATATATTCGTTAAACTTTACAGACAAATTGTCCACTAAAAGAAATATTTTTTTTCCATACTCACCTTACAATTGGATTCCGAGAAGTGAAGTACCCCACTTGTTTTGAAAAAATAATACGAAAGCGAACAAATTATTGGATAAATTGAGACGCCGGAGCGAAACTCTTACTCCGAATAGAAGAAAGAATGGAAAAAAAGTCCGCCTTATTGCGAATGTCACAAGTCATGATGCATATATACGTCCCCAGTTGGCTATTTCTCCAAAAATACAATGAAATTGCAGTGGGATGAGGAGGTAGTGTACACTTTTGAAAGCGAAGAGTGCGGGAGATTTAGAAACCGCTATGATTTCGGAAAAATGCAATCCAGTGGACTTTGAAGTTTCGGGCAATCATGCAACTTGGTCAGCCTATCAGCTAGGTGATTGTAAACTCAAAGATTGATTGGGATTAAGAAAGTACTTCTCGAGGGAACTTACTGAACCATAATTTCCCAACAATTCCTGTTTGTGGTCCAGCTGTATTCATTAGAATAGTGAATGCAACATACTTGTTCAACTACAAGGAAGCGAATGCAAGAAAGAATGTGGTATACAATTGGGCTCACAATGGGATACGGCTTGCATTACACAGATGTGGGGAAGTTTTATTTGTTTTGCGAAATTCCGAACGCATTTTGAGTCCAACTGATCATATTTGTATCTAAAGGTTTTCCTATTACTGCATTCTTAGGGATTCAGATTGCATGCAATCGTTATACCATACTACTTGTATAAAAACAATTATATAACTTTTAGAGGCGTGCTTGTGGATATATTTTGTTTGTATCTGTGTTGTCAAAATACGGCGGGAAATACATCGAAAACTTTTCGCACAAAAATTGAAGTGCTGAGGAACAGAAAACCAGTTCTGGATGGTTATTGGATGTCATCCGATCTTATTGAAAAAATAAAAGTATGCGGCTTTTCAATTAAATTGAATGCAACCTCATCTGGCCAAAAAAGGACTACGGCTATACCATGCTGCACCCCACACTATGGCCCCATTATTATCAGTAACTAGATGGCTCTAGGTTTTATCATTTGCTGCATGTTTATTTTGAGACTTCTAATAGTTAGGCTCTCCTCTTCTAAATTAGCGCTTTAATAATCCCATTGCTCTCTGCTATTGTGACCTCTTCTTATTCCGCTCTCCCTCTACTCAGATGTATTTGTGTCTTTGCAATTCAGGCGATGTATCTTATGTATGATTTTCGATATTTTACTCCCCAGAAAAATTATATCCAAATGAATATGCCTTGCCCCCTAGCTCTAAAAGTACTATGACCAAAGCAATATCACGGCGAAACAATTTTGCGTTTTGTTTTTTGAGTTTTCACCCGAATCGCGACACAATATGAAGTGGACGAACTCCCTCCTTTCATTTGTTCACCGGTTTGTTTTACTTTTCACTCATCCTTTGAATAACAAACTGACGAGGAACACCGAAAAGATTGAGCAACAATCCTTATGTGTTATTCTCTGAAGCCGCATTCTTAGTATAGAATATATTGAATATAAATTGAAAAATTAATACAAACCAAAATAGACCTTCATTATGTATCGCCTTATCTGGTTTATTACTATTTTCAACAGTGAATGAAGATTCTTATTCTATGAACAAGGGTCTACAACAAAACAGCTGGGATGGTGACTCGACCTACGAAGTAGATGGCTACCCTTCATATATATATCGAGCATAGAAAGTTTAACGGACGCCATTATTGAACATGGCAGTCAGTGAATTGCGTACCTTAATCAAACAAACGGAACTGTTATATCTGATATCATTTTACAAAGCAACTTGACTGATATCAATAAGAGATCCGATGCTCCTTACTGTTACACTCAAACTCAATACGCTAACAAAGACACTTGGTGGTCACTGTGGCACCCGGTATCTTGCTGCCATAGGTGTGATGCATCAAGTAGCTGTTCTTTGGCATTAAATTATCTGTGGACTTATACTTGGTCGATTACAGCTGGCAGTGGTATTACATTTGCTATCGAGAGTGCTAATGCGGGTTATAGTATCCTGAATTCGTACTCTGGATCACTGACATTTACTTGCAATTGGTATGGAGGAGACAGGTCTGCACAAATCTGGTATCAACAGAAAGTATTCTGGGGTGATTTACAGAAAAAGCCGGGTTGTTCAAGTGGGGCTACAACAAACTGCGTTGCCTGGAGCCAGTACTACAGAATCAATACACTAATAAAGGATACATATCAAGTAGGTTGCAGCACTAGAGACAGTAAACAAACTGTAACTTGTGCGGTTGATAACCATCACTATATCTGCATCATGAGATTTCAGATATGTTGTTGGTTTTAACCTGACAAGGAGGGGCCCAGATATGTAGACCATATTTAAACAAACATATTTAATAATGATATACAGCAAGTAAACTCAAGAACTAGCTGAAATCGTCATAGGATAAAGTAAATCTAATATAGTATAAATATAAATCTGTATTCAAATAAATTAAATACGATATAACAAATATTTAAAATAAAAGAAAGAGAGACAAACAAATAACTTTAAAATAAATTACACACGTAAAACATGTCTCTATTGGATACTACAAGACTTACAAAAAGTTACTGGTGAGTCACCAGAGAGACCCAAACACATTAACGGATAAAACTTTCATGCTAAAAGTTCGTTACCATCCGCTCTGGGAAAGTCGCGAAGCCAAGAGGTTGAGAAATAATCTTCAACAACTTATTTCAGAACACATACGTCCTTCGAGACTTATGTTTTCGAAATCAGGGCTCGTAACCTTTCAGATTATTTAAACAGTAACAACAAGAGATTGTTTTTCTTACTATCAAAGCCGTTTCCAAACCACCACTCGAACAGAAGAAGGACAATTAGTGACGAGATTAAGACTTAACTAAAACCAGCTTTGTCATCTAAAATTTCAGTTGCAACCACGGCAGTACACTTTATATCTGTCAAGGTTCAGGTTCATACATATTTATTGAAGCCCGCGTAAGTTTTAATAGATATTCACCCACCATCATTGCTACGTATTAAAATGTTCATTGGAGTATATTTTATTTTTTCAGAAAAAAAGAATTACACTGACATAGTATTCATGATTAGAGATTCCCATACGGTAGGAGGAGATGTATATATTTAGTTACCAATACATCACTGAAGATATTGTGACCGGGTTTCCGCGTCCTGTTCTTTAAATCTAGGAGCAATCAGACATATTAAATTTATTTGTGTCATCTTCTTTGTCAAAAAGGTATTTGATATGAGAGCCAAGAAGGCTGTTGAATAGTCTCGAAATGACGAGCTCCTACTATATTACCCCATTTCAATGTGTTTCAGAGCTACAAACATAGCATAAGTGCTTACATGAGAAGTGGCCGGACAGCAGTCTTCGAAAATGGAACAAGATACTAACATTTTATAATGAATTTATTCTACTTTAATACATAAATTAAAAGTGTTATATTGTGATATAACTTAAATAAAAAGTTAGCCATATTAAAAAGGTGTACGGCATATCGGCAGTGATAGCACCAATTTTCTTGGAAATAATATGAAAACTGCAAACTAAGAACAAAATATTGTACTTAAATCAAGAAGCGATATATAATTCAGCTACTTCATTAAGAATGCTAAATCTTCTGCAGCAATAATAACTTCAGCTGTCTCTACGAAAATCCTCTAAGCAGGAATTGGGGTCCAACCGAATATCTTGCGAGCTTTGCACTAAAAGGATACTTCTTGACATCAATATTATCTTTTATAGCTCTCACCTCAGGTATGAAAAGGAAAAGACTTAAGAACTTTAAGAGAAATGTGGGGATCTCACGCTGAGGTAAAGTATCTTAGTATTTAGATGGGATCTTATACCTCAAAGTGTCAGCAATATTCATTAGAGAAATACCGCTCATATATGAGCATAAAATGAACCTTTCATTCTTAGCCTTTGGTTCTGTCATTGCCTGAATATGAAGTACTGCTACATGGTCGACATCGGCAACAGAGAGAAGAGACGAGGGCAGTTGTTGTTTAATGTTACATCGAATAGTGATTTAGTCATTGTAACCGGGCCTGAAACGTGGTAGTTCTTGGCAATAAGGGACCAAGAATTGTCACAGGATTAAGGAGAGAAATTTCTAATGGTGAACTGTCGTTGCAGTTCTCTTCACTGTTGATTTAAGACCAAACTGCTTTTTCTGTTAAAGTTTTTGACTTGATATAAATACCCAAAGTTATTATTAGTAATCTTTTCAACAACAGACCAATCCCTTTCATCGGCTTATCATAGGGAGTGCTGCCGTAAGCAACAGTTTCAGCAGAAGAAGTAAGTACCACTCTTTTAACACATTCTTTATGGTCAATCTTGCGTACTCGTAATGTTCCCTCGCTGGCGGGAACAATTTTATCTTCTGCATGGTTTATCAGCAGCGTTGGCAAAAGTGTGGCCACATGTTAAACAAAATCGCAACCGTTCATACCTTCCTCCCAACCATCATCCGAATTAAAATCTGTTTCATTTACTTTCAACTCGCCTTCAACCAACATCGAATCGACCTTATCACTAGCCATACTTAGTGGCTTAATCAACTCATTCGTTTTAGACTTGTTATGAATCGTTGTTCGAACAAAGTAACCTTTCTCTAGTAGTTAAAGTATTCAATTGCCTCCCAAATGTCCTGTGTCACCAGTGACTTATACAACACTCATTGCTTGTGATCCTAAAGGAAGCTCTTACCCAAAGTCTTATTCACCATTCTATCTTTTATACTTTTTTATACCTTCATGATTTCGCTTACAAATCGGTGCAAATCAGTGACAAACTGGTGTTTCTGTAAGACTAAGTCCCATATTTTAATAGCTTCGGTATCTTTTAGCTTCACTGATTGTAGTTGATGTTTCTTTATCGTCTTTCGCAATTCAAATTCTGCCAAATATACAATTTTGGCATGAATTACGGTTCCAATCCTCACTAAGGGAAGGAAGCGGAATAAAAAATTGCTTTCGAACCCAGCTCGCAGAATAACACTCACTGACCTGTGATCTGCAGCAGGAAACATACCATCATATTCTGAATGTTTTCCTAATGCCCATCTAAGTGCTCCTCTCTTTCACGAAGGGATATGATTATTATTTAGTTAGCATACCTCTACTTAATAATGTAATAATTACTGAAATAGCACTATAAATATTATTAGACAGAATAGCAAGTTTCACTTCACAGGATTGTTTTTATTTCATACATCTACGCGCTTATTGACCACATTACGCCAGCTCGGTGAATGCTTGTGTTTTTTCGCTTTCAACGATTGAAGCGAAGTTTGAGATTTGCAGCTAACAAATTTGCACTCTTCGTGATGTGGCTGGTAAAGATGGGGATCATCCTGTCGAATGGAACTTTCTCTTTTTAAATCCTTATGAAAGATTTTATTAATCTCATTCTTGTATGAATAAATTACAGCCTTAGACTATTTGGAACTATTCTTTATGACTATTACCTTGTATAGAACTTGAGATTTCACTTCTACTTCCATGGTTCATCTCAGGGCTTCTAACGCTTCATTAGACTCTGGTTGAGATCATTAGTGTTAAAGCCATATCTTCCCAATGTGTCCAGTTGCACCAATGACAAGCACCTTGACCATTTCAACTGAGGATTGGCTCAGTTATTTTATTCGAGGATATGAGATTAGACTTGTTGGCCATATTTAAAAGGAAAAAAAGTAATAGCATAATATTATCCAACTTGAAACAGCCGATACATAATTTCTTTATAGATAACGTACAGAAAAATGCACGAAATAGATAGCAACCATAACATCAATATATTGCAATTCTTACAATAGGCCATAAGGTCATATGGTGAGGTTTGATATTGTACACAAAAGAGCAGCACCATGCACCATTCTTAATGGCTCCGATGTTGAGAATCCTGGTATTCCTAGAATATTATCGAAGACAAGAATGAACGATACAAGACTGAATGATACAAGGATAAAGTCGACGAAATCTTGTAGGATACCATAGAGTAATAGTGAATTGAAATTATCATCAAAATTGTTTCTATCCCTGTCTGCATGAAACCAATGATCCTGATAAAAAGTATTTGATATAGTTTAGAAGGCTAAGGAACTGCTTCGGTTCAAATATATACTCTAAATAATATAAGCTTGTGTTGTGGTACTTTGAAAAAAAATACTCCTATTAGGCACCTAAATTCTTCAGTTACAAAACTAGTGATTCAAAATATGGTAAATTTATTGTTAATCCCTTTTTGGGATTGGGCTAACTTTAGGTAATTTGATGACATCTTTTTGCTCTTGAGCTCTTTTTTGAACAATCTTAAACAACTCATATAATGAAATTCAGATAGGCACTTCAACACCATTGTTGCGGGAAAATTTCACTGGATTACCAACAATAACCTCAATTTCTATATAATTACTCTTACGGACATCGATAAGCATGGAAGGCACATACCAATTTCCGGCATCCGACCTAATCATGAATTCAATAATTTCTTCGGGTAAAATCACACCTTCCGACTTTGAGATAGCTAGTACTTCTTTTTAGAGCTTCTAATAATAGTATCCGTTACACGAAAGTGTTTAATCGGCAATTGTCAATTCCAGTTAAGGGGTAAACTGAATTGAGAGTTGAGTTATAAACAAACTTTCGTGCCAAAGATGCAATCGTTTTTCTCATTCTTGTACACTCTATAAATTCTTTGGCAGCCTTCTCTTTTTCAGGGGACTAAAAGATTTGTTATTGAAGTAACTAACAGTCAAGAAGTCATTATGGCTGTGACTAATGACACCGCCAGCATTTGAAGTTCCAATCATCAAAACACCAATTAAAACAATATTTTCCAAAAATTTTGCAATTGTAGATTCCTCAATACGTATACCACTTTGAATCAATACAATCGTGCTAAAATTTGGTGTGATAGCAGGAGCAATGATATCCCCAACTGTAAAAATGTTAGGAATATTCTTGGTTGAAAGACTACAAAATTGAAGGGTCCATGCCTGACAGCATCATCTACTGTTGTCACAGCATGTGAAGGAACATAGCTTCCGATGTATACATAATCAACGGAATTGATTTCATAACCTTTCTCGACAAGCGGGTTATAATCTGATCACTACAGATGTTACTTCTGTCTTTCCTTCAAACTCCATACCATATGCTGCCAAGCTTCCAAAATTACCAGAACCAACTAATAAAACTTTGAATTTGCACATATTTAATTTTATTTGAACTTATGAAATATGAAATCTTGCTGAGGATTATTCTTAACATGAGAAGGTTTCAGATATTATTTATAATTAAACACATTTTGACGCGAGGGACTTCTCAATATACATTGTGCCGAATGGCTCTAAAAGGAAGTTCGCGACGCTCGCTAAACCGCGTACTTCACTAGGAATGATGTGTAATAACCCCAAAGTTGGGGAAGAACGCATCAACAACTATCTAATCTTTCTCCAAAATCTTGGGAAGCAAACTACGGCTGAAGTATAGGATTTGTTTAAATCTTAATACACAAATTTCTTGGAAAGTTATGCATCACCTAATTTGGTGAAGGCTATTGAGTTTTTGCTTTCTATTTGAAATTCCATAATCAAACATTCCTAGCCAAAGTTTTGGTTATAGGCACTATCGTAGTCAGAATTCAATCAGGCATTAGACCTATTACTATATTCTCTAAGTTAAGTTGAACTATCTCATTCTAGCTTTATGAGATAATAAAATTTACATTAAAACTATAAAGAAATTTCTCTATCAACCACATTGTATTAATATTTTTGAAGAATGATTTAGGTAATATATAGATAGTTCACTATCTTTTTAAGTTCAAACCACATTCCGTCACCAAAGTAGTTTTTTAGTTATTATGAAAACATTTAAAAACCATATGTTCCCACATAAGACTCAACTAATATTGTGTTCCTTCACAGTAATTCATATAGTTGACATTCTTACCTTTTCCACTGACAACCTCAGGGTTATGGTCATTGACTTCAGATGAGAATAGTTATGGTGAAGTTTTAGAAACTATTGCCCTGTTTCTTAATAATAGTCAAATTTTTAAAATATTGAGAAACATAGGATAATTATGTCTAAGCTGCACCTTAAATTTTGGTTGATTTGATTAATTGCGAAAAGGATCCGATGATAACGATTTTGTAATACTAAGAATGGAATTAGCGCAATAATATTTGAGTATCAAGAGAAGGAGTATAACCTTGAAACGTGATACCTGATAAAGCAAACATAACTTCCTTTAATTTCTTTTTGCTATTTTGGTTCGCTTGGAAACAAATCTTTAGAGTAAAGTCCGTTTTGGATATTTATTTGTCATTCTAGCACCCAAAAGTTTTTTTAACACACAAATTATAAAATTCCTGGTTTCAGTTGACATTTCTAAATTTTAAGGGACGAGAATTCTGTTTTATTCAAATAAGTCCTTTTTGGACATTTATTGAATGTAAGTTTAGTTTCATATGATATTATTCTTTTAGTCAATAATTATATGTATTCCCTGATTTATAAATGGTAAATAAAAGAGCAATACTGTGTTCGTTTCGATTTGACCTATGAGACACTATATAATATTCCTATCTATTGAACGTACACAAACTGAAAATGTGAAAGAATTTGGGCTTCAGCAATTGAGTTTAAGTAACTGATCGAATAGAAAATTAGCGAATTTGTCAATGTAAAAAAGAATACTTAAGTAATTATCTTATAGGTTACAAGAAAAGTACAAACCAAAGCATACTAAGTCAGCTTAGTCACTGTAGTACTTTCGAATTGGTGAATTTATGTAATAAATGGCCAACACAATCAATCATATCAAGGTATTGTTCTCCAACGAAAAACTTTGAAACTGGTTACAGTCATCGGAAATATTGGTTTCTGTTGAACGAAGGATATTGTTCATTTAGTTTCTGACACTCAATCAGTGGTACGTATTTATTACAGCAGATTGTTGGTAAATTTTTCTATAGTTAAGAAACTTTAACAAGTCTGAATGCTAGAGTTACATATACAAGGATTTAGATACTTACGCTCTATTAGAGATAAATAAAAATCACTATACTATATTGGTCATTCCGACTAAAACTCTAAATATAATTATCTTGATAAAGTTAGATTTAGGATCTTAGAATTTGAAGTTTGAAGTTTATTTGCATATTTTACAGCTCTTCTTTTGACCAAAATTACTGGTTAATTTTTAAGATAAATAAATTAAATAGCATAGTTTCTTTATGAAAAATTTTTATACCAAATATTAATGTATATAATCTAGTATGAAAACCATTCTATGATTTATTAGGAATATATGAGCGTCTCAGTATGCTAAAGCTGCTAGCATCTTTCCCTCTGGCAAATAAAACCAGTTAATAATTTTATTTCTAGAATGAAGTCAAAGATCCGCATACGGGATGGAAAATAAAGGAGGAGGAAATGGGTCATCATTGACAGCCTCAAATTCTGCCCAAGTATTTCTCAAGTATTCTTCAATATCTTTGCAAAATGCTATTGTTTCTATTTGGTTGAACCTTCCCTTCTTACGATAAACAGACATTAATTTATCTCTGTGGTTTCTAAGTCTTTGTTCAATTCTATCAAACCTGTAATTTAAAAAATTAGGATAAAACTTGTCATTCAAGAACGTCGGTGCAACAGAAGGTTTTTCAGAAGTTGTAACAGTGGTATCAGGGAGTTCGGGATCTTCTGGGATAAAACTGACCACAAAAGATATCCTGTCAGCATTATTTAGTGGTTTTGTCGCTATGTGCTTAATAACTCTTCCTTGCAAAAACGTAGCATATCCTTTTTTAGGGTTACTAACTCTGACAACAGATTCATCTCCTGCTCGAATACAAGTTTCCCCTCCAATCATATCGTTAGGAGCGGATAGCATCAAAACACATACCAACGGGGGACTATCGTAATGCCAATGTACAGAACTAGGTATCAGGTCACCATTTTTATCTTGTTCTTCTTTCAACCTTTGCAATTCTTGTATGTCTTCTTTTTCACTAACCTCTCTAGAAGCTAAAGAAGCATTAACATGACCCATACTATAAGCATGGGGTATTTTTAGTTTTAGTCCCGCTATCTCACTCATAATTTCCAAAGTTTCTGGATCACTCCACGCCGCTCTAGTAAAAGGTGTATTTTCAATAAAACCACTTATCAGGAAATCAGTACGTGTCGAACTTTTAGCCAATTTCGGTAACCTTCCAAATTCTTTAAGAATACTTTGGTTGTTAAATATTTCCCATTTCATAATTTCAATGGCTTCTTCCGTAAACAAGGGAAAAGGTTCAGTAGCTGCAACTTCGCAAGAAGGTAAACAATGAGTCTTTTCTATTCCAATATCTTTCAAAGTAAATTTTTTAATCTTTTCAAATGCATCTTTATTCATAGCGAGATGCTTATTTGGGTTAAAAGCAATATGTGGACTAAAGCCATCTTTAAGTTCAATTTCTTCCACTAATTTTTTCACCTCGATATCAAGAGTAGCTTGTGGAATATCAAATTCATGATTTCCGTTAATTATTTCGGCAGTTAGCATGACTTCACTCAAGATTATATTGCTCAAATTTTTACTTTTTACTTGCACTAATAAATTAAATTGAGGGAGAAAATTTGCTCAGTGCTCTCATTTATATATTCTAGTCTTCAGCACTGATTGTAACATATACTGAATGAGGTATCATTATCCGAAGGCATCATTATTCCGCGTATTATTTTCTATTGTTATATGGATGAGTGCCATGATAAGAACTAATACAGGGCTAAATCTTCGTGTTGGTGCAAAAAAAAAAGGAAATACTCGAAATAGCGAGTCCCTTTCTTCGTCATAAAAAAGGGGATACTACTATTGGAGAATAGTATGATAGGATTGTCAATGGAATATAGTAGTGAGATTCGTCTCCAAATAACCTCAAATTAAGTGAATTATTTTATATTGTTAAACATCAGCTTCTAAATTGCTATAATAACCAGATAAGGGGTATGATGAAGCATCGCTCGTAATTCTCTATCTATATTCTAGTTAATTTTTTGAATCCTTACAGGAATGTTAGCGTATGTAAAATTGGTACTCAAATTGAAGAAGTTTATGACAAATTTAACGATACATCGATTGGCACTTTAACTCAAATAGTCAAAAGAGATTAAATGCTCGCCATATAGAACTCATGCAATTTGGGGTGGTCTAGGTAATGCCTTATCAATCAATACAGGCGAAGTTTTAAGTACAACTTGACTAGCTCTTCTTTCTGTATTCTGATGAATGAGTATGTATCTATTTGGTCCTTTATGAATTTGATGAGTGAAATTGCTAAGAAAACAAGTTTTTTGAATTTTGCTGATTGAGAGTACGGTGGGGTCGAGTTTCGTTCTTTATATGTTGACACTAACCCACAATTTCCTTACTTGTACTGCTATTTCTAATAAATTTAGACGAGTTTAGCCATTTAGAAATATATTCTTATATTTTCGGATAACTTTACTTTTATTTAAAGTAGATATAAGATGGCTATATAATTATCGATACATCTTTGGATTAATATTTTCTAAATATGGTATAGTTTTGAGTAGTGAGAACAAGTAATAAACCAGAGTAAAAAAAAAGTGTTTATGGTAAATAAGTTAAGGTGGTCGACCGTTGAGTTGCACTTACTCTGTAATTAACTCAAAAGGAATTGCAACAAAATAGCAGTGCTGACACATACTACAAGTGACTATTGAATGATCGATGTTTTGTTCTACTTTTTCAATTTTTGAAAAAAGTATATAAAAGGCATTTTCAATACTTTCAATATAGGAGCGTGAGATATAACATATATTGTATATTGTAGTATCACCAGGGTTTTTGGAATAAAAAGGAGCATTTTGAATAGTATGGAATCCAACCAAAAATTGCATGTACACATCTCCATAACTCAAATTTGTTTTATTGATATCCGCAATGTTAGAGATAAATCGCTACTAAATAATAAAACAATCTAAGATCACTGCTGATAAAATAGCTCAGGAAATTGTATAATGTTCATTCAACTTTATTATACATGAAAATAAGCCAACTTATACAATTCTAACTCCTCCCAAAAAAAAAATAAAGGTTGGCCAGATGAATGCCCATTTCTTGATCGCAATATATCGTCCGGGAAGAATGGTTTACCTTTCTTGTCGAGAAATCACTAAAACCATTTCTTCACTGTCTGAAAGATAAATCCCACAGAATTATCTTATCTAACATACTGCTACTCTTTATCTTGTTTGGCAAGACCACTGGATCAACAATTTTTTAGTTTGGACGAGTTCAAATCAGAAATATTGTATTTCCAAGTCATATATGCTCCTATATCAGAATTGGGTAATTGTATTTGGCTCTTACTAGTAGCATTACAAGCAGTACCACCAATAGAACATAATGAGTATACTTAAAAATCGTTAATAGTTTCTTATTGCCTAGATAACTTAGCATTATTTTGTGAAAGGTCAAAGCAGCATCTCGTTGATTTAATGTTTTCAATCAAAAGGTATTCTTTTTTAATGATTTTTTATGAATGTATGTATATAAGGTCTTCATGTAACAAAGCTTATTGGCTCTCTTGTACTGTATAGTAGTGCTTACAAATACACAACATAATGTCTCAATATGATTGATATAGGAAACCATCACCCATTTGCACTAATAATACAAACACTAACAACGAAACAAAATGCATAGCAATATACATAAAAATGTCTTTTCAAGTAAAGAAGAGACACTTTTCGAGTAGTAAAATGTACCTCACAAAATAATTGATACCTGATGGGAGTCAATTTCAATACATATGAATGATATGTGCTGTAATAACATTTTCTTTCCCTTTTTCACTTTCTTCTCCTAATGTATATTCACCTTTACAATACTGCACCTGGACATGCCTGATATTCTTAGTGTCACGATTCTATAGATGTTAAACACCGAAATCAAAATATTTTACTTTATCCCGTACCTTAGAGATTTGTTCGTATTAGTTTTAATGGGCAGTTATAGCTTCGCCTTATCATAGTAAATTTTGTAATGTAAAATGTGACTTTTTCCAACTTACCAAAGAATCTTAATCCTGATTAGAATAAATATAAAGAATTATTCTAGTAGATTGTTCAAACGCCACACAATCTCATAATTGCAGAAAGTCAAAGTCTTCAGTAAACAGCTGAAAATTATATGAAGAAAAGCTATTGTTCTCTTCAATGAACCTCCAATCATTCTCAAGTAGCATTTCTAGTTGCTCTAAACTATATACATTATCGATTATACTGTTTACTCCAATTCCTGATAACTCAAGCTGGTATTTGTCAAAATCATCCTGCATACTTCTTAGTTCTTCCAATAATTCAGGCACACATAAACTATCTTGGGATTGCATCTCATGAAGTTGGTAAATTGATTTCTCAACAATATCTTTTGGGTCTTTGCCTCCGTTACTCATAAAAGAATTCCGAAAATAATCTACTTGTGTACCGGCCAAAGCTATAGCCGCTTGCACTGAATAAGGAATAAGGAACAAGGAATAAGTGTCAAAGTATCCAAACAATATCGATCTATTTTTCTCAAGATGGGTCAGTAATATTGAACAATTATTTAAAGCTGCAACAAAAACGTCTCTGAAATTTTTGATATTCTCGATTCATTCACAAATGACAAGTTTACGGTTTTATTGCTACCTTTTAGAAATAACTTAAGGAAAAACAAAAATAAAGGTTTTGTTGAACGTAGGATACACTCATTAAAGCGAATTTTCAACTTTAAGCTCGAAACATTAAAAAGGGTAACCGATTTTTTGTGAACTGCTTTACATTCATCTAAGAGATTATCATAAAACATATTACAGGATTGTAAACAGGCAGTTGTCGATTTCACTAATTCTTGAACATTATCAAAGGACCTGTAAATACATTTGTTAATCTTTGCATAAATAAGGGCAATATCAATCCTCTTTAATAGGAAAAAACAAGGACTGAATTCAGAATTAGAGGTTATGTCAAAAACTTGTGTATCTGTTGGTAATGGAATTTTATAATCTTGAAAAATATCGACCAGATAGCCTAGACAAAAACTTAAACTTGTTTCAAGTATGTATTTTGTCCACCAAACTCGCTTCATTCTTTCCATTTGGACAGTTTCGAGGTTTTGTGAATTATATGTTGATTTCTTATTCAAGCCCATGGCTATTGCTAATCTAGATGCAACACCCATATAAACATATGAATAATTTGGTAGGTTTAGGTTATTTAAATAGACACAGAATAGTAACAAGACCTCAATATATTCTAAAGTTGGGTACTCATGGTTATCTTCCAATAAACGCATAGAAACTGTAAAATATCATAGCCCTGGAGACTCATCAATATTGTTATTAGCGTTTGAAGGAGAAAAATATTCACCTAGAGCCAATAATAAATAAAACCTCACAACCTCAATTCTCTTTGGATACACTTCATTACGGCGATATATCTCGTCTACTGTTTCAAACATTTCACTTCTTACAATGAAATGATAATCGTAACACAACTTGTTGTAGGCAGCACCTATTGATGCATACGCCCTGTTCCTTTCTGGTAGATTATATTGATACACATTTGATCTTTTCACAACTTCAAAACTACCAGATATTTTGTCTCTACGAAACAAATGAGAAGATATTTCATATCTTTCTCCAAATAGATAACATTTAATAAATTCACTAAATTTTGACGTAGACGTAGAAATCTCTTTTATTGATCCTAAGGTAGTTTGTAGAATATTTTTTGACAAAAGCGATCCCAAATTATCGCTAAAAATCGACTCGTTTACATTGACTCTTTAGGTGTTTTTCCTTCCTTCTTTTTTCTTATAATTATTAAGCTAAGTCTTCAACGCATTTATTTCACTCACTTTGACTAATAGTTCTTGTTTCAAGTTTTCTAGCTTTTCCTTTTGCATAGTATACTCTTTCTTGGATACTTGAATTTTGAGATTTTCAGATCGACTCACACATGGTATGTTAGCCGTAATACATCTTCGACATTCTAGTGTAGGTGATGAACGTTCACATTTAAGCTTCTTCTTGTGACATGCTTCACATGCTCTGATAATCATATTTCGATCAACCTAAAGGTTAACATTCATATATGTGGATCTAATGTGATATCATTTTATTAGATTAAAATAAACAAATTAAATCGTAATAAACCGCTCGAAAATCACATTTTTGAAGCGATTGCGCATGAAGTGAGATCCTTGATCGATCACGACAATTAAGCATAGTACAATGTTGGACAAAATTTAAACCAAAGGAAAGTAATTATTATTTTCTATCTAAAGAAAATGCTTGAAGTGATTTAATTAGGTAGATTTATACCAGGAGCCAATTTTTAAAATCTTTGCAAGATTTCAGGTATAAATAAGCTCTAGTTAAGTATTTCTAATTAATAGATTTGAATTATTTATGTAATTACTGATGCATGCAATAATCCATTATAATATAGGTTTATAGCTAAATGGGTGCGTGAATATAAATGATATCTATATTGCTACACTTTATTTTTAACGTTTCTAGAGAATTTATTTTCATGTCGAAAAAATACGCTTCTTTAATTATTATTGGTTTCACCTGTAGAATATATATATATATGTGTGTGTGTGTGCAATCAGATTATTTATACTTCTACATCTAACAAATTTGTATCAAAAACATCATGGCTGGTTATCATCATTTAGTACTGGGAAGATGTCAAATTCAAACTCTTTTTGTTATGGAACTAAGGAAATAACTTCTCCTTTATACAATATATTTTTAATATTTTCCACCACAAATTCTTCCATCGCTTTTACAGTCTCCATTGTATGACCTCCCATTTGCGGTATACCATATACGTTAGGCAATTCAACCAATTCCTGGCATATATCTGGTTCATTCTCAAATACATCATGGCCAGCTGAGCCTATTTTTCCTGTCTTAAGTCCTTTTAAAAGTGCTTTCTCATCTATTATGGCCCCACTAGATGTATTGACTATAATGACACCATCTTTCATTTTTGAAATACTTTCTTTGTTTACAAAATGCCAAGTGTTTTTAGATAACGGAATATTAAAGGAGATGACATCACTTTGACTCAAAAGTTCATCATAAGTTGCGTACACAGCAGCATTTTCTAACTTTTGGGGTAATCTTATTCTATTATGGTAGAGAATCCTAGAGAATCCAAATGGTTTTGCTCTATCCCTAACTTCTCTACCTATCGTCCCCATACCTATGATTCCTAATATCTTACCCTGTGGAGTTTTGCCTAAACCAGCAGCTGCATTTAATAGTTTCCATTCACCTTTTAAAAGTAATTCATGCCCTTCGTGATAATTTCTCAACGCCTGTAGAATTAAAAAAATTGCGGTCTCAGCTGTCGGGACACTAACAAAGAAGGGAACATTCGAGAGCTGAATGCCTCTTTGTCCAAGAGCATAAGGATCAAGTAGATCATATCCTGTACCCTTTGTTGAGATCGATTTAAGTAATTCTGGCAAATGTGAAATTAATTCGGTGTCGAATTTACCGGTCTGATCTATGGAATAGTAAGTTCTCGCAATTGCAGCAATACCGGCATCCTTATATTTCGTATCTAAATCCCTAAGAAATGCCTCACGATTTGGTGACTTACATTCTATTACACCCACGACATTTTCCAAAACTTTCCAAGCCTCATGAGCAATTTGGACTGTTCCTAGTCTAAGAACTTTTGGTTTAGGTATTGCTCTTGTCATTATCGTCTCGCACACACATAATACTGGAATGCATTGAGAGGAACTGCACTTATATACTATCTCGGTGGCCCTTTCCCAAAAAAAAACTTCTTTTCATTTTACTCATACCTTAACTATTCCGTTTGTTTATATGCAGGAGATAAAAATGGAAAGAGTTTATGGCTATGAAAGTCTTTTCTATTTTATGTTCCTATTAATGTAGATAACTTCGTGTTGCCACTTATGCTAACCTTCAACAAGATATATAAATTCATTTACTAAACTATTAAATTTTGAAAAACTCCAATGTATGACTAATTCGTTCTGTATTGTTATTATCGGATGATGAATATACAAACCCATCACAAAAAATGATATTCGGTGACCAACCTCCGAGATGCAATTCCATATACCAGTTGCGAAAATTTCTTCTACATGACGTTGTGAAAATTAGTTAAATAACAAATGTCTAAAAAAGAAGAAGAGAATAATCAACAAGTTCAAGTAGACTTAGAACTTGATTCCAATGAAATTGATCAGTATAAAACCTTCTCTAAGGACAGTAAAAGATTATTCGTATTCATCGTTAGCAGTTCATGCTTCTTGTCACCGGCTAGTGGTATGGCCCTTTTGCCTTCAGTCCCTGAAATTTCCATACATTTAACACCACGACCACAACTATAAATATTTCCAATGCAGTTTACTGTGTTATAATGGCAATCGCTCCTGGTTTATTTGGTCCATTGGCTGGTGTTTATGGGAGACGAATCGTGTTTTTATTATGTGGGGTACTATTTTCAATTTCAACAGTTCTGGTAGCCGTATCCCAAAATCTAAGTATGTTTTTCGTCTTCAGAGCATTGAGTGCTATGTTTGGAATTCCATTCATTTCAGTCGGTGCTACCATTATGAGTGATCTATTTCCTCCAACTGAAAGAGGGACAGCACTTAGTTGGACTTTAGCAGCTGCTCAAACTGGTCCAGTATTTTCTCCAATTCTTCGTGGTATATTTGTAGCTTACTGTTCATGGAGAGCTACATTTTATTTTTCTATTCGCTGTTGGTATAGGTCTATTTATTCTACTGTTAGCTTTTTTACCCGAAACAGGCCGTTCTATACCATATATTGAATTTAGAGAAAAGACAAGAAAACGATTCTACTTAAAACCATATAATCCTTTCAAATTAATAATTGTTTTGGGGAATCAGAATTTAATTCTAGCTGGATTCATTAGTCTGACAATAGCTTACAATATATATGGATTATTGACACCTATTCGGCATGTGATAAATCCTAGATTCGGGTTGAATAGCCCAATTTTGGGATCTTTGTTTTATTTAGCACCCGGTACTGGTTATATATTAGGCTCTCTTATTGGTGGTAGATGGGCTGATTATTGGGTTAAAAAATATATCAAGTTAAGAGGAGTCAGGATTCCAGAGGATAGATTACGTTCTATGGATTTTTTCCTTGGAGTTTTACTTCCATTATCAACAATAGGTTATGGTTGGTCACTCCAAAAAGAAGCTGGAGGAATGGCATTGCCAATAGTATTTATGTTCATTAATGGAACAGCGCAAACACTTTGTTTCCCAAGTATAAATGCGTATTCTACAGAAGTATTGCCAGAGTTCAGTAGCGAAGGTATAGCAAGCAACTACATGATAAGATATGTGGCAGCTGCTGTTGCCTCAGCTACAATTTGAAAGCAAATCGATTCTATCGGGATTGGTATGACTTGTACCATATTGGCCATAATATCATGGATAGGAGAGTTATGTTCAATTCTAATAAATTATGGTCCAAAATTAAGAAAATTATGAATATATTATCGTAGTTGGATTGTTTGCTCTCAATGCTATTCTTTATATATGACATCGGAATATGGGCTAAACATATATTTAAATGCAAAAAGGTTATGTAGCATACAATAAATGGTTTAATATAAATTTACTTTTGTCCATATACCTTGATAAGGTAAGAATCCATGACCGTGTTATCTCCAGAGCCTTACTAATAATGATAAAAATAATTAATGATCAAGAAATGGGCTGGTATGGCACATTAGTTTCTCGATTCTTTCAGGTCAACCTAGACATATCAAGAATTGTCACAAAAAGTAGTTGTATCAATAAATTTGAGTTGTATATATATCTTAAGTAACGTATTTGATAATACTTAACTGTGAAGTATAGTTTTAAATTTTTAGTTCTTAACTGCTATTTGTATTATGAGTTGCACTTATAAAATACCAAAATCTAACTTAATGACATATTCTTGAGTTGAAATCTATTCACTTTATTTATGCTATTTAAAGGAATTTGTGATTTATTCCATTTGCTTCTTGACTCAAGTACAATTAATGATTTGGGCATGTTGAGAACCACGAAAATAGCTAAGGTTAATACCATCATCGCTGTATCAAGCGTGTAGAACTGTGTTTCAGTTGATCCATTTTGTTTGTTAAAAGCTCCAATGTATTCAACAATCCTGTAAATTGAGCGAATTAAAATTAAAAATGAGGAAAAAAGAAGAGATAAAATAACAGACTTCCAATCTTTGGATCTTTTAACAGTTGCTTCAGTTTGTTCATCCATATTGTAACTGTTCTTGTACCGAATGAAAAAATAAACCTCTGTTATACAGAAAAGAGTAAAGTATGCAATTTGAATAAAATGCCCACCTACTATTATGGATTCAGCTATGAAAGAAGTACCATCTGTTTTCACAATTATTACAGCTCCACTTACTTCTAAAATAAAGGAAATCAAGTCACTTGCAATAAATATTTTTGTAAGATACCTTGGAGCTATTATTGAATATTTTTTCGCTTTTAAAATATAGATCAATTTTTCAAAAGAAATATATATAGTTGCCGCGTATAATATAGGCGCAATAGTAATTAATACGGATTGCATTACAAATGTTGTTAAATTAGTATCATCGTAATGCGAACCTAATCTTCCAAAGAAAGCAATTAATTCAAGTAAAGAACCAACGACTAATGGTATCAGGCCTCCAACATAACAGTTAAGCTTATCACTAGAAATATTGTAGTGATCTCTCTTAATTAAAGGACAAAATGTCTGGTAAATCAAAAGTAATGTAAGCGACGCAAATAACACGATGAAGCTTACAGAAGCACCAAGCAGAGGAATGTATCCATAAAAATTTGAATTTGATCGATCAAATATTTCAGAAAATGATTCAGACATTGTATAGAAATGATATACTGTTTAAATCTGAAAATTAATATGAAATATAAGATTGGTTTTATAAATACACCGTTTGTGCGATCCACAGGCAGGCAGTGCTATGCGCTCCTTTCCGTTCTCTTCCTAGGTAGATGTAAAAAACAAAAAAACAGTTTTCGTCACCCTGCGCCAAATTTATATTTTAGCAGCTTCACACACCCCTTTTCTATTCTAAAGGTTTGTAATATTGCACATAATAATATATTCCACAGAGGTGGGGTTTATAAACTTCTATTAATACGCTTCTAATATCTTATTTTCCTTAAATTCAAGTTGGTTGCGAAATTTGGCTTGTTGAATGTATTTTTTTATGTGCCGTTATTTCTTTAAATGTATATAATAATGTATTATTAAACCCCATCTCAATTCTATTCTAAGAACAATTCTAGGTTTAGTGCCTAGGATGGTTCTAAATCACTTTCTGAATTGTTACCTGAAGGATTCAGTGCAGATGTTGCACACAGTAGCTTCAAAAGTCTATTAAAAAACATACTTCAAGAACAAGGCTCTGGCCGTATTACTTAATATTGTGAATGGGCGATCTGGGTCGTACTTGCTAGAAAAGGTATCATGACTCTTACTACCTATCAGGGTTCTTTTTTGGGGTGAAGTGATATGGGCTAACTGTGGGGCGTGCCTAGTTATGGGAATATTAGTAGACAGATCCAGGTTATGGAAAGACCCTATAGAATAACCTGGATGATCTCTGAAAAGAGAGATACCAGTTTTTTTTGGATTGGCAACCGGATTCTGTGGGATATTATCGTCATTTACTTCATTTATTTTGGAAGTCTTTACAAAATCAACAAATACAGAAAGTGAAATGTATTATAATTATCCAATGCTGCATATGGTGTAATGGGGATTTTTGCAGTAACACTGGCTCAGCTGAGTCTGTCTATCTTAGAGTATGTCTTTGGAAAGCATATTTTGAAGATGTTTGTTAGTTATTTTTTGCTCCATTTGGTGCATTATTATGATTTTATCTTCCTAAACTCCTAAACCCTGTTATAAAAAATTTTCTGTTAGGTACTTACACTGCCAATATAACTGATAGTGTATTTCTAGCAATATTGACATTATTGGCTAGAGGGAAGTTGCCAAATAGCCAAAAAGTCCAAATTGTTACTAATATTTTAGGTTGCCATTTTTTAACAGGTCTAGAGGATGGATTTTGTAACGCTTTAACTACAGTTTCTACTTTCGTTGTTGAATTATTTGGTCTAAAAGCTGCCTTTTCTTACAGATATGGGTTTATGTAAACTATAAACGCTTACTCTTTATTCATTATGATTTTAGGTAGTTACAGATGGAAAGTAGGTTAGACTAATCCAGTGTGCTCATAAATTTATGATGATAAACTAATATAAATAAAAACCAAGTTCGAACAAAATCAAAGGATGATGAATTAGTTTTCCGTTGCCTCATTCCAACAACTTCGTATTTTTTTTTCCATCTGAATGAACAGGAAACAAATGAGAAACATTGAATAGGCAAAGAATTAGCATATAAAAAAAGTGAACTTCTATACTACATCATAAGTTTAATATTCATAATTAAAGTTTGAATTAAAATATTTAAATAGATTTTGAATTATAAATCGATTGAGTTTATTACTATATCAACCCTTTAGAGAAAAGTCAGAGGCGTTAATGTTAGATTTTTCACACATTTTCCTAAAATCACCTCCTTGACAAAATAGAGTCCATGGTTTATCAAATTCTTTTACCATACCATTATCTAAAACTAATATACGATCGTAACTTAAGATTGTTTTTAATCTATGGGCTATGCATAAAATTGTGCAATCCTTGAAATCTTCAGCAATAGTTTTTTGGATATTTCTATCTGATTCATAGTCAACCAGAGAAGTAGCCTCGTCTAAAATTAAAATTTTGCTCTCTCTAACAAGCGCTCTTGCAAACGAAATTAATTGTTTTTCACCCAAGGAAAAGTTTACTCCATTATCTTCAACTTTATTATCTAATCCAAACTTAATCTCTAAATTCGGATTCCTTTGAATTCCATTGTATTCATCAGAACTTATTAAGCCCACCTTTTTCAAAGCCTCGATCATAATTTTATCATCGCTTTGTTCAAATGGGTCTAAATTTTTACGAATTGTACCTTTGAATAATACAGGATCCTGTGGAATTATTGACAACTTGGATCTTAAATTACTCAAGCCTATCTTGGAAATGTCAACATTGTCGATAAATATTTTTCCTTTAGTTAATTCAACTAGTCTAAATAATGCTGATGTAATAGAGGATTTTCCAGCCCCTGTTCGACCACAGATTCCTATCTTTTCATTCAGATTTATTTTAAAGTTTAAATTCTGCAAAACTAATGGAAGTTCAAGTCGGTATGATAAACCAACATTTTGAAAAACTATCTCACCGTTTTCTGGCCATTGAGGCTTTGGCTCCGTCCATTCAACGGCGTATGGAGCTTCTTGAACTAATTTTACACCATAACTATGCAATCTCTCCGTTGAGTTCATTTGATTTTCCAATTGGGTTACTGATCTCATCAACAGATTAAGATAATTTGTAAGTTGTATAACATATGATAACACCAAACCAGTAGAAGATGCATTGATGTTGAAAACAGAAAAAACACATAATAATGCAATCGCTAAACTGAAAATAGAAGAGATTATTGTCAAATTGACCCCTAAAAATCGCTGATTGGTGATCGTAATGAAATATGCTTCATTCATTTGATCAACCATTTTATCAAATTTGGCAGAAAACAACTCCTGGACCCTATATATTTTTAACGTTTCCATCCCGTTCAATATTTCTCCAAAACTTGAATAAACGTAAGAACGTTGAGTTGCTTCTAACCTTTTAACCTCCCTTGATGACGCTTGATAAAAACTTGAAAGAGATACGCAGAAGAACAACAATACTGGTATTGCGATTGCAAACCAAGGCAAATAAACCACACATAGGATAAGGACACCAGCAACAGTTGAAAATAGATAACTGACAAGTCTTAATTGATTACTTATTTCATTATCCAATACTTCTGTATCTCGGGAAAATCTATTTAGGATTCTTCCAAGGGGGGTAGTATCAATGTAGGACATTGGAGAATGTAAAATTCTTTTAAGTGCCATGACATGTAATTTTGACGAAGCGTTATTTGCAAGCAGGACGAGGCATATAAACTCACCAGTAACAAATATGACCGTTAAAATAGTAAACATGACATATATTCCTATATAAAACAGACTGGATCTTGATACAAATTTTTGCTCTACCCAAAATGCAAGCCATGCTCCCGAAAATAACTGACAAAAGGTTGCGAAAACTGTGCTGCTGAGGTAAATTGATATCCAAATAAATGCGCCCCATCTGCCAGATCCAAGGCGAATGTAGCTTTTATAAATGTCAAATGAAATTCTGTTTACTGCTCTATCTTCTTTTTGCATTAGTTTTGCTTCCTTCAATGCTGATTGTATTTCAGAATTGTTTTCAGTGTTGGCATCATCACCATCATCATTACCCTTTTCAACTTGAATGTGAGACATTAACTTCACAAAGGAAGTATTTCTACCCACTAGTTCTTGGTATGGGCCAAAATCAATAGTCCCATTTCCGTTCAAGAAAATGATTTTATCCGCAGATCCAATCAATGACAATTGATGTGTTGCTAATACTCTTGTTTTATCACGTAATAGCTCTAGAATACAATGATTTACGATGTGCTTACCAACCTTTGCATCAACCGCACTTAATACATCATCCATTAAAACTATATCAGGATTTGCATAAGCTGCTCTTGCCAAATTAACCCTTGCTTTTTGTCCACCGGACAAGGTTATACCTCTTTCTCCAACTTCTGTTTGATCTCCAGCGCTTAAAATTTCCAAATCTTGTCTTAAAGAGCATGCTGAAAGAACTTTATTATATCTTTCTTGGTTAAATTCTGAGCCAAATGTAATATTATCCCTAATAGTTGCATTTTGTATCCAGGGAGAGCCACAGAACAATAAGCTTCCATTAATACCCATTAATCCTGATTTGCGTTTCATAAATCCAGAGAAAGCATTTAATAGTGAGGTTTTACCTGATCCTATTACTCCTGTTACAACAATAAACTCACCTTTTTTTATAGTCAAATTTATATTATGCAAACCTGAAAACTTTGATTTGATATCATCGTCGTTATCGCTTTCGTCGCTTATATCAATATCTGAAGCGTTTTTATCTTCAAATGTCTCATTAACTTCCTCTAATTTATCAGTACCTTCAAAATTTTCCCAGAAAAATTCACCGGATTCAACTTTAATTGCCTCCATATCATTTAGTGGAATATAGTTATCTTGAGGAATCTCCTCAATCTCTTCGCACTCTAAGAATTCACCTATTCTTCCAACAGCAACAAAAGCGTCTGCACAAGCTGCTAAGACAACTGGCAACACGTAAACCACCTGAGTTAAAATGTTGAATAGAGAAAGGGAAGAAAATATTCCTGCAGAATTTCTGATGTTACCCTTAATACCATAAACCGTAAGAAAGGATGCCATAGAGATAACATTAGAAGATGATATAGAAGTTGCTAAAATAGTATTTCTTAAAGCTTGCACCTTGAATATCTTTAGCATTTCCGAATTCCTGATCTTAGTTATCCTATCAAGGTATGGGATTTCCCACGAATACAACTTAATCATTTTTATATTATTAAGAACCTCTGAAATATAGTAGACTCTGTTGTCAGTGAGGTCGTTAATACCCTTTCTTAACCGAACGAGCCTCAGAGTGGACCATGTAAGAAATATTAAATACAAAAACAAGATAGCAATACCTACTAAAGCTGAAACTCCGATGTTTAAAAGAAGAACAACGATAGCAATTATCAAGATAATTGGAAATGTTAACAAATTTGGTAAATACCCGAGAGCAGTATCTATCCTTGAGATGTCAGCACCAAGTAAGGACATTATTCGTCCATCAGGATAATTATGTCTTGATTTTTCACTTAGTTTAAATGATTTTTCTACTATTGCTTTCGTAAGTATTGCTTTTCCTTTTGCTCCTACTAACATACTTTTCTGAAAGCTATGATTCATTAGTATCCCACAAATGCATACGATTAATGCTGTTCCAATAGCAAGGCCAACACCTCTACCCTGAGATGTTGCATCATTACTAGTACGTCTCTCCACGAATGTGATTAATTCTCTGGAAACCAAAGGATTAAATGAAGATCCGATATTTGAAAGAGCCATAAAGATACATGATAGAAGAAACTCATGCTTGAATGTGTTGAAAATGATTAGAGTATAGATGGTTTTGGTAGACATCTTCCCTTGCAACTTTGTCAGCCATTTGCACTTTTTGGAAAGAAAAGTTTGGAACATCTTGTTCACAGAGACTTCCAGTGTAAGTACAAAAAGGTCATTCACTTCTAGAGTCCTTTGATATCCAACTTTCATGACTGGTATCAACCACCAGAAAAATACTCTAGAGATTATATTGGCATCGTACTCTGGGTAAGGCTTTCTCTCTTCCTCCAACGGTATGGGAGGAATATCTTTATCAAAAAAGAAAGAAAATAATCTTTTTTGCCGATAAACTCCTATAGATTCTAATTCACTATTATCTGCTTTCATTAATGTCACTTTTCAATATTGAATTAAGTTCAATTGGTTAGGAATGCTTCATATGGCTACTATATATACTTAAGTTAGCATCTATAGTTAGTGCGGATATAGCTATAGCGGACATATTATCCTCAAGATTTGCATTATATCCGCCGCGCAAGCGCAACCTCCACTACTTTATGTTATCTCCACCATTAACTCCCTTAAATCCATTACATACAAAATTCAACCTATCATTTCTTTGAACGACCTTTTAGACCTTGAAAATATTATGAGTTGATATGTGATAACGTCCAAAATTTTGCATCCACAGAAGCATCTAGATATGCTTAAGTTCTGTTATACTTTGTAGATCTATTGTACAAGAATCGTGAGGCTTATAGAGACCGTTACATATACCTCTTCTATCTCTGAAGATACATAAATCAGTAGGAACGGGGAATACCCTGAGAAAGAGGAGATACTTGAGCAATCTTTAATAACATATTATATATTAAAGTTCATATTTGTCACATAAACCATGTAAAATGGTGCGTAGTACATGAAATAAATCGTGTTAATTATTAAATAATTCTTTTCAGAATTTCGATAGTGAAAGAATTAGTTTCGTGTCTTTTTAACATAGAAGTTTGGATAGCGCAAATCTAAGTTCAGATGGTATATTTGTAATAATGTTGTTAATATCGGAAAAGCATTTTGCTACAATTGATATTAAACAAACAATCGAGTAGCTTAACAGATCTGCAGTTTACTTTCATCAGTCTGTAGCCATTCATTTTGCTGTTCAACTTTTTTGCACAATGTCTTTAAATAATTCTTTTTGTTTTGGTTGCCGTCTTTGGCCATCTTAACAGAATATAACATATCCTTAATTCTACCTTCGCCAAGCAGAAAAGTGTAATTATTCTATTGATTGAGTTCCATATTGAACTTAAGAGGTCCAAGTGAAAACGTCCTTGTTCTACGCTTTCCGTTGTCATATTTGTACAAATAATTGTTTTCCAAAAGCTCGTGTGGACAAGTCTTTGAGTATATGTGTGCAAGCATCGGCCCAGAATTTTCTCCTTTGAATATATTCTCAAAAATATCCCTGTGTTTCATTACAGTGTCTTCGTAAGATGAATCTTCAAGGGCCATGATCTTTGAAAGTTAATGGACCAGGTTCTCGTAATTTACAATTGGGGCAGATTATTCCTGTTCCCGCCCACTCATTTTGATCGTCAATATACAAAATAAGATCAACTATCTTCTTGTTTGAGAGGCAAATTAAGTTTATGAGTAGCAGCAACAAAGGTTTCCTTGTCACATTCTCCTGGTACTCCTTGCGAAAGCAATGAATAATAGTACTCTGGGCCGTAATAATTATAGTACAATTAATATTACCTGCATAAAGATTTTATGAACAATTTTCTGGTTGACTTTGGATTCAAACACAAACCATCCTCAAAAAATTAAAAACTTATTAATTTACGTTTCTACCTAAAGCGTTAAACTCCAAAAAATGCATAACATTTGTCTACACCTTTGCTGAGCATTGCAAAAAATTCTATGATTTTTTCTCGATAAGGTGACCAGTGGTATATTTTTCGTTTAATTCATTCGCTTAATTTTGATACGACTTCTCGCATATATCCTCTTTTTCTTCTCCGTAAACTTTAACTTATTCAATCATAGTCTAATTAAGAAATTTACACAATGTTAAAGAATAAAAAACAAAACGCCAACAAGTTAACTTAATTTTGAAGTCTATTGATGATTCCTTGGATATAGAACCGCTCAGGACAACCTATGAAGTTTAATTAGCGAAGTAATAATTTTTTGTTCGTACACCCGTTTAAATCTTTCGAAAATAAATCTTATGTCGATATAGATTAAAAAACAGTAGCACCGGCGAGGACTCTTTATACACAAGAAATAAAACTTCATTGCTAAAGAGAACATAACATTGGAATAAAGAAGCTCGCACTTTTAACAAAATCCGAAAGAATGCAAATTTAAGTTATTTAATATCAATTAATTATTCTTAGACTCTTACCTTGACAGAGCTAGTCAAACGATCCCTAATAAGCTGATGATAATAGATCACACCTTTCTCTTTATTAGGATTCAAGATTCTTCTATCATACATTCCCATTTTCAAGTTGATTTGCACTGCTTCACATAATTCTTTGTCTTCCATTGCAACTTGTCTGACAAATTTATAGTAAGCTTCAAATTCTTCGTCCAGCCCTTCAAAGTAGTAATCAAATTCCATACGACATCTATTGGCATCTAACGGGCAAACCCTAAAACAGCTCATACCACCGCCATACAAATTTAAGGTACAGACAGGAAAGAAGTACAAGAACAATCCTTGACCTCCTTGTGAAACGTCCTTTTGAGGAGGAGCTAAATGACGACAGAAGTTAACATAAGTCTCAACCTTATAAAACTCTATAGGGTATACCTTGGAAAAGCCTGGATGGGTGTATTGACAATGTAAACACTCTTGGTATCCGTCAATAAAGGTCATAAAATTATATTCAGTTTCATAAACTAAACAATGGCGTAATGGAAGTTGTCTGAAATCTTTTGCATCAATGAATTGACCAACTTGTTACCAAAATACTTTTCAAAAGACTTCTCTGGAGTCTTTTCGTGACAAATGAAAACAAGACCCGTCTTTGTTGTCACTGAGTTGACCTTAGGTAAGGTTTCCAAAATCTTTTCAGCCTTGGAAGTATCATTCATATCAACATCATCAAAACACTCCTCCAAGTTACCATAGTACAACTCACCTTCGGCGTCAGTCATGTCCAGAATGTTGCAGAGCGCAAAGAATGGTCTCGAAAAAGTCAAACTGCACTCCCTTCTCCGTCTCGGAGTTAGCAAAACGGCTAACAGGTGCAGCAAAGTGCCATCCCTTGTCAAAGATTTCGATCTTTGCTGCTTCCATAAACTTCTCACTTGTATACCAAGTAGCTGGTAAAGTTTTTGTTAAATGGGCTACGCTGCTCATAAGTTGTATTGTTGAATGTACAGTAGTATTTTCTTGGTCAGACAGAAGTTGCGATAAGGGCTGAATTTATATATCTCCTCTTAATAAAGCTTAAAAACAATGGAATCTCGTGTCTGCATTCAGAAAAAATTTTAGTCCACCAAATAAGCTTCATTTAAGTATCTTAGCATATTCTTATTGTGTTTTGGGTAAAGACAAACTAAATTCAGTAAAATGCCCCTAAGTGCAATCAATAGCTCGATAAGACTTATGAGCCGCATCAGAAAAGGTATCCATTCCCAGTTTAAGCTAAGGATTATCTTGTACTGTTGAGGATATAAAATACGAGGAAATGGTCTTCTCTTTTTCATCAAGGACCAACTTTTGATGTCAGTTTTGCAGTAGGAAAGACTATATATAAGTATAATAGTAGTAAAGCAACGATGAAGAAGGTCGTGAATTCCCTTAAAGATAGTTTTATTCCTTTACTACCTCCAAGGCCGGGGAAGGACGTTGTAGTGGAGGTATTAGGAGATTACGATTCTAATGCTCTCAACGGTAGCATGGACAAAAAGAGAAACAGAGAGGATGTGGAAGTAAAATCTGGAGTCGAGATGTCAAGTTTGAAGTTTGAAAGCCCCTTTCCACACAGAAGATTAAAAAACAGACAGATTCAGTTGATCGGTATCGGAGGGACCATTGGTACCGCTCTTTTCGTGTCTATTGGTTCAGCTTTGAACAAAGGTGGTCCTCTTAGCCTTCTTCTCGGGTTTTCAATCTGGTGTCTTCCTGTTTTATGCGTCACAGCAAGTTGTGCCGAGTTGGTGTGCTACATGCCTATTTCTTCATCATTCATTAGAATGGCTGGTAAATATGTTGATGAAGCTTTGGAAGTGACAGCTGGTTGGAACTTTTGGTTTCTTCAATGTGCATTGATTCCATTTGAAGTTGTTGCTTTCAACACTAGCATTCATTTTTGGAGGGACGATTACTCGCCGGCTATCACCTTAGCCATCCAAGTTGTACTATATTTTTTGATCAACGCCCTTGCGGTTTCCTTTTATGGTGAATCTGAATTTTGGCTTGCTTTAGGAAAAGTCATATTAGCAGTTGGTTTAATTTGCTTTACATTCATTACAATGGTAGGAGGTAACCCTAATCATGACGTTTACGGTTTTAGATACTGGAAAGACCCAGGGCCTATGGCAATATATATTTCCACAGGACGCTTGGGGTGTTTCCAAGGATTTTTGGCTTGCTTAATCCAAGCATGTTTCACCATTGCAGGTCCAGAATATGTTTCCATGACTGCTGGGGAATGTATAAATCCTTGTAAGAATTTACCAAGAGCCTACAAACAGGTTGCTTACATGTTGACGTTTTTCTTTATTGGAGGCTGCTTGTGTGTTGGAATTGTCTGTGCTTATAACGATCCATTATTAGTTGCAGCAATCACCGAAGGTAAGCCAGGTGCAGGTGGTAGTCCTTATATTGTTGCAATGACTAACTTGAATATCAAAGTTTTACCTCACATTGTGAATGTCTTATTATTGACTTCGGCATTTTCGGCTGGCTACTCTTACACATTTTGCTCAGCCAGAGCTTTGTATGGGCTAGCAGTTGATGGCAGAGCACCAAAAATATTCACTCACTGCAGTAAGGCGGGAATCCCAATCTATTGTATTTTAATTTCAAATTGCTGGGCATTGCTTTCATTTCTTCAACTTAATGAGAAGTCGCCCACTGTTCTCAACTGGATTGTGAGCTTAGTAACAACTTCTCAGTTGATTAACTTCTTATTCATTTGCATAACTTATATAAACTTCCACAAGGCTATGAAAGTTCAAAATTTCGATCGTAATTCCTTACCTTTCAAGGGATGGGGTCAACCATATATTACATATTTTGCTGGTGCTCATTCTTGTCATGATTGGAGTTTCTGGATACACAGTATTTTTACCAGGTTTCTGGTCGGTCAAGACATTCCTTTTCAGTTATTTAATGATCTTTATTGACCTTGCTATTTTCATTGGCTGGAAGGTAATTAAGAAAACATCCTACGTTCATTCCAAAGATGTCGACCTATATTTTGCTATTGACGAAATTGAAGAGTATGAAAGTGCATATTATGCTATGAGGGCAGCTGAAAAGCAAGACGAAGGTGTTAGAATTTTTAAGACAGCATTAAGAAGAACTAGTGTATATTTATTTGGAGATTCTTGAGACCGTTTTTTCGTTTTTGTTCGTATTAACGCTTTTATGGCCCTTTCTCTAGTTTGTATTTATACTTTATTTATCTGGCTATTTATTCTTTCATTTCTATTTCAAATTTTATTTCAATATAGTTTGTCTCAAATTATTCAAACTACAATTTTTAAAAAGAAGGAACAATGCTAGCGGTAATTCACTGTTCACATAATCCTTTTTACACGTCAGAAGTTATCACCATACTGATCACCTTAATCACGAGAATTTTGTTGTACATTTTTTCAACTGATAATATAAGTTTTAAACTTCAAAAAGATAAGATTGGAGGTTTCCTTTTGCATTATTGTGCTTTTTTTGTGTTTCAGCTCAAACAAAAGTTAAATAAGTCTGAATACAAAAAGCACTTTAACTATGAGAAGTACGAAAAAAAATCAGTGACTAAAATTATATGAAAACGGTCAATGCTACTAAAAAACAAAGAAAAAGCTAATGCTCGATAGTATATATAATGAGGTGAAGTTAATAAACAGAGTCTTAATATTCCTAGGGTCTCTTAAGTGTCTACTTATATTTCTTGTTTTAGTAATGAAGGTAGCAAATCCAAAGCATATCATGTATTCAATTAATCACATATCTTAATGACAAAATTTCTATGAATTATCTTCAAATATTACCTGAAAAGGAAGGCGTACATATAATAAACGTGCTGGACAAGTAGTTCGAATTACACTTCTAATAAAAAGTGCTGAACTACCATAGATATGGAATTTCATAGACTAAAGAAAATGGAAAAAAATAGGATTCTGTATTGACTAGTGTATTCAAAATTATGAATCCCTTGTCAAACAAACTTAATAATAAATTCCTACGTCATCTTAGTTCCAGCACCATATACTAAAAACCAGATCTGATGATAATAATTATAATAATTGCCAGAACCAATATATTTAAAATTATGAATTAAAATATTTCAAAAAGAGAAATGCTGAGAGTAACAAGGGTGAATCTTGTTTATCATGCGTTAAGAACAAAATTGGTCCTTTATGTATTTATTTACAATCAACCCTCATCCAAGCAAAAAAGTCTATAGTAAATATAGATGAAGATACAAAATCTGTCACTTATATCCAGTCTGCTCCACTACTATTAAATAGACAACAAGGCAAGAATTTTGTTGATTCGAATAATTCCGAAGGAAAAAAGCAACAAGATGGGTCAGTGAATAGATCGCAGTGTAGCATTAAGATACTCAGAATAAATCAAAAGTAAATTCTCATTTTGAATTTTCTACAAATCTTAATATGCTGAAAAAGCAACCCAAAACTGTTGCACACTCAGTTCTAGAAACGCTTAAAGATAAAATAAAAGATATCAAAGCTTTGATAGGTGATATTAGTATTCTCACAAATCAAAATTAATTTACATAAGGAAGTAGCGTCACCGGAAAGTCATTCTCTGCTGACTGAAAATCAAATTCAAGGGGCTTTTTCAAATCTGTTTCTTTCTCAACCAAAAATATACGTAAATATTATGACAAAAAGAACATAATGTAGACAATTGAAATTTTATTCTATTTTAATGAAATAAATGTACATTCTAAAAGCACAGTTCATAGGGATATAGAGAGAAGAAATATGTTGTAATTGAGAGAGTATATTATATTTGATTGATAGTGGATATTCAGAATTTGACAAATGGCAAGAAATCTAGACCCAGAAGTCCTAATGACTTGAAAGAGCACAAAAATTTGTGAAAAGTTTGTGCAAAAGTTTTGAACAACATATTCCTAGTGACGACGAATTACATGCATTGTGATATCTTTAGATAGTAAACATGTCGGGAAGGTCACGAATTAGTTTTATCTTACTAACTTTAAGCATTACTCAACTACAACTAAATAGTATTTTTTTTCCTTAACTATAAGTAATAAGATAATGTTACAACTTTTAATAATTTAAATTGTGAAAAGTAACATGCTCTGTATTTAATATACTTCTCCTATTCATCGCGTGAAATGATAATCAAAAATTTCACTAGCTCTGAAGTGCATGTGTCTCTTTGCAGCCACTACTACTTGCGTGCGAGTGTTTAGATGATATATCAATGATAACTCGGCCTTGTATTTCCGTTGAGCATAAACATACTCTATAGCATACTAACGATATCACGGACCTTTATTTCCAGATTTTATAAGAACAACGATACCTAATTACATTTACTAATGTTGCTGAATTTATCAAATATAATAAGACAAAAAAACAAATCTATTGAGTATCTAAAATGAAATACTTGATAAACAAAATTCAAGCTGATTACTTAAAACTATTTTGGAAAGTAAGAAGAGTAAGCAGATAAAGCTGGAGCACCGCCTAAATGAACATATAAAACATTAGAACCTTCCTCGAAAGCACCTTCTCTAACTAATTTAATTAAACCTTGCATTGATTTACCTTCATAAACAGGGTCAGTTAAAACACCTTCAGTTTGACCACATAATTTAATCGCTTCAATAGTACCTTCATTTGGAACACCATAACATGGATGAGCACATCTTGTGTCAAGTTGGAAATCTTTAAATTCTTTATCT